>CM047870.1:38120664-38194478 GCA_026212405.1 Petrea volubilis
GTTGTACTTTTCTGTTGATGAATAACTGACCTTTGGCTGGAGATTGGAGATGTACGTCAAGTGATGATAATAATATGACACCCTTTTTTGGCCATAATTGGTTACCGCTAGAAATGCTGTGGCTTTTTGTATTTGAGTGTGTTACTCTAAATAGAGTAGCATTAGTATAACCACGAGAGGATTTTCATCTAAAATTATCTCATTATAATTCATGAATAAAAAAAATTAACTTCATTATCTTGTCAATTAGCCATGTTGGTGGGACATGGTTCAATCGAGACATGTTAATTTGAACAAGAATTCTTCACTATCTGTTGGTTACGTTGCTAGGCTACTAGTTCAATCGAGACATATCGATTTCAATTTAAAATTTTTCGTATTTAATAGTGAATTTATGATATACGTTTTAATTAGTACTTTATAAATGATTTTAACTAATAAAGAAAAATATTCCAATATTTGGCAATATTTTGACCTATATTAATCATTGTGATTGGTATTATCAAAAAAACAAAAAATCATTATGATTGATCTTTTCTTCTTTTTTATTTTTAATAAGAGCAACATAAAACTTATGTACACAAAGATATGACCGAACCTCATGAAGTCTAACTAAACCACTATGAGATTGAAAA
Organism: Petrea volubilis; assembly: GCA_026212405.1. NCBI lineage: Eukaryota > Viridiplantae > Streptophyta > Magnoliopsida > Lamiales > Verbenaceae > Petrea > Petrea volubilis. The sequence continues at coordinate 38,121,300 of CM047870.1, forward strand.
ATATTTGTCTTTTTGTAACCTGCTTCCAAATTTTCCTTCATGGATCCCATTTGCATCATGCAAAAAACAAATAAAAAACGAAAATTGATTTTTACGTTGAGCAAATTTAAACATTAATAAATTTCATAACTAACAAATTACCTCTTTGCCACTGAACTGTAATGCAATGTTGGAGTTTCGAATTGGTCACAATTTAAAGTACCGAATTCGAATCATCTTGTCTTCTCCTTTTATTTTTTGGGGAGTAATGTGTGTATAGTATTTCGATTAACATTTATAAGAGTTTCGAGTGATTGTATTAAAAAGAAAACCAAATTACTCTTCCTTAACGATGAAAAATAGAGAATTAATTGCCCCTATGTGTTATGCATCATACGCTTCGTAGAAGAGATTTTTTGCGACAACTTATTCTTTTCAAATTGGTCCCAAGAACTTAAATGTACCGAGTTAATATATATTTTGGGTAAATCGTTTATAATCTAATTTGAAGACGCACTCAATGAGTGGTTTAGATACAACTTTTGTGCTCAACGTGCTTACGAGCCTGTAACGGAACAAATTAGATAAAGGAGTTTTCGTGGAATATAAGGAGTAGCTGTGGAGAAATTAAATTAATATTCTTGTTGTGAATTTGTGCACTTACCCGGCGGCGTGGACAAATCCACCAATGAAATCAAAGTATCTAACCAGGGGCTCATCAATCCGAGATGGCATCTTGCTGATTCTCAGTTGAATAATGTTCCTTTTGCTCATCAATCGGATAAGGAGAAAACTATCATTTCTTTGAAAAATCAAACAATGGAGCGTATGATGTAAAAAGTGTATTTCAAATCACTCGTTAAAATATTGCAAATAATAAGAAAACTATAAAATATTTTCTCGCTTTTAAAACGATTTAATATTTTTAATTTACACATTATGCTTTACTAAATTATTCTATTTATATTTTAAACATAATATTAAAAAAAACTAGTAAAATTGGTTCTCGTTCAATAAATGAACTCTTGTAACTATTTTTCTTTTAGCCTTTTGAGAAAAAAAATTAATGCATTGTGTCAAAAGAAGAGAAAAGTTGTAGCATATACCTAATTAAATGTTGTATAAATAAACTCTGAATGATGTAATTAGTATTTAATAGTTCTAATCGCTAGATGGTAATCAATACTATTATCTATTTGAGAAAGATGTTTGACTCAAATTTCTCTAATTTTGACTAAATTCTAATTTTTTAGAATTTTGATTTTTTTTAAAAAACAAAAAATATAATCTTCAATGCAATAATGACATTTAGAGTCCGTTTGGAAGGACTTTTTTTTTAGAGAAAAATACTTATTTTTTGAAAAAAAACATATCAGACAAAAAATATTGTGTTTGGATGGGCTTTTTAAAAAAAACAAAAGCCAAAAAAAAGGCCAAAAAGGGCTTTTTTTAGAAGCTATCCCGGAGTAGCTTTAAATAAAAACACCTTTTAAAGCACTTTTAATTACTATATCCAAACACAAAACTGCTTAACTTAAAAAAAAAAGCTCTACCATAAAAAGTACCATTCGAGAAGCACTTTTTTTTAAGCTCATCCAAACGGGGCCTTAATCAAATTCAAATTTGATTTTTCTAAAAAAATCAAAAAATATCATTTTCAATGCAATCATGGCATTTAATTTAATTCCAAAATTCTAAAAGTCACACAAGCAAAAACAAAAAACTGTTAATTTCTTTTTTTTTTTTTCACCTTTTGGACTAGAATACTAATAGGCACATCTTCAAAAGAAAAACAAATCACTTCAATAACTTCAAGCGATTTTTACATTTTCTATTTTTTGCAGATATGTCTATTGGTTCCTTTTGAGGTAATTTTCCAAGTTGTTTTTATGTTTCTTATATTTATATTATTCGAACTTAGTTCCTTTGTTCACAAGTCAAAATTTTGTCCAACTCACTCATTTCATTCAACCGACGGTAGTTTTCATCACAACCTCCATTTAAATTTTTTAAAGTTACTTTTTTCACAAAAGAATTATTGGTTATAAATATGCCTATTATATGTATCATTTGTTTTAAACCTCAGTATGTTCAAAGTTTTTAATGAATTATTTAACAAACTATTCCATATTTGTTATTAGATAATTATATATATGTTGTGTGTGCTTGCAGATTCATGTCAAGAAGATAATGGCGTTTCCATCAATCGATTCGGAAGATTTATATTAATTTTAGTCTTTGTTATGTATCAAAATTTTGCGCATTATATTTATATGATATTGAACTTGCAATTATTTAAAATTCCTAAATTTTTATTAAAATCGTGAAGAGCTTTTTTGTTATTTAGTAAAACAAAGTCTGATTTTGCATTTTCATATCGAGAGTACTTATGGAGTTTGATAAAAAAAAAATTGCTTTTGTATTCACATAATTTTAAAAATATATTTTGCATAGAATTAATTGCAATATAAATTATAAATATGGTATTTAATTTAAATTCTTTATTGATATTATTCATTCCGTGCAGAGCACGGTTACATACTAGTTAAATATAAATGAGAACAATAAGCTAGTTTTTATTTAAAGTCACTCATGCAACTAGTTTTTTTGCGTATAAATCATCCATTTTTATTGAAAAAAGTTAAATTATAAGAGGTAGTAACAAATTTGGCCAATCTCATTGAATTATCAATAACATAATTTAAGTGTAGCATTTAATAAAATTATTTTACATATATATACTTCATTTTCAAATGTGCTTTATATTGAATATATATAAGGGAATTGTTATTGGTACTCCAATTTCACTTTTATATTAAAAAGTTGTCCAAAATGCCCATTAATTTTCAAATAGGATTAAATAGACTTTACCCCCTTAATTATAGATTATATATCATTTACCTCTATAAACTAAGAAATGTAACATCCAAACCCCTTATCCATCCCTCCAATAATATATTTTGACAAAAGTATTCTTAAAGCTATATAAACGTATATCTATATATATGGTTCTTAAAGTATTTATTCCAAATCATATTCTAAATTTAATTAACATGTTTAAACTAAAAATCAAGTTATTTAGTTTTCGATCAAAAGTTAACCTTAGACTCTCTTAAATATATGAATAATTATATTTTCATTAATTACTTCACTTTTTGTATTTATTTTCTAAAATGAAAAAAAAGTGAATGTATATTCTCTATTTTTGAAAGAATTAACATTTAATCAAATATATTATAGTTTAATTTAATATAAAAAAACATATTAAACTACAATTGAAAAATATTTATCAACTTTTATTCAAAATAATCAAACTTCACTAAAATTTATAATTAAATAAATTTATCTAAGTAAAAGAATTAGAATAGTCTTTCCATGTTTTATAATAAGGTATTATTACAATAAATTATTATCTTTGTTTTCATTTTTATTTACTTAAGCTGACAATTGTTTTTCAAAATTAAAACTAAAATAATTTTTACTAATAAAGGATTTGAAGTCAATTTACATATTCTAAATTTAATTAACATGTTTAAACTAAAAATCAAGTTATTTAGTTTTCGATCAAAAGTTAACCTTAGACTCTCTTAAATATATGAATAATTATATTTTCATTAATTACTTCACTTTTTGTATTTATTTTCTAAAATGAAAAAAAAAGTGAATGTATATTCTCTATTTTTGAAAGAATTAACATTTAATCAAATATATTATAGTTTAATTTAATATAAAAAAACATATTAAACTACAATTGAAAAATATTTATCAACTTTTATTCAAAATAATCAAACTTCACTAAAATTTATAATTAAATAAATTTATCTAAGTAAAAGAATTAGAATAGTCTTTCCATGTTTTATAATAAGGTATTATTACAATAAATTATTATCTTTGTTTTCATTTTTATTTACTTAAGCTGACAATTGTTTTTCAAATTAAAACTAAAATAATTTTTACTAATAAAGGATTTGAAGTCAATTTTACATATTCTAAATTTAATTAACATGTTTAAACTAAAAATCAAGTTATTTAGTTTTCGATCAAAAGTTAACCTTAGACTCTCTTAAATATATGAATAATTATATTTTCATTAATTACTCACTTTTTGTATTTATTTTCTAAAATGAAAAAAAAAGTGAATGTATATTCTCTATTTTTGAAAGAATTAACATTTAATCAAATATATTATAGTTTAATTTAATATAAAAAAACATATTAAACTACAATTGAAAAATATTTATCAACTTTTATTCAAAATAATCAAACTTCACTAAAATTTATAATTAAATAAATTTATCTAAGTAAAAGAATTAGAATAGTCTTTCCATGTTTTATAATAAGGTATTATTACAATAAATTATTATCTTTGTTTTCATTTTTATTTACTTAAGCTGACAATTGTTTTTCAAAATTAAAACTAAAATAATTTTTACTAATAAAGGATTTGAAGTCAATTTTACATATTCTAAATTTAATTAACATGTTTAAACTAAAAATCAAGTTATTTAGTTTTCGATCAAAAGTTAACCTTAGACTCTCTTAAATATATGAATAATTATATTTTCATTAATTACTTCACTTTTTGTATTTATTTTCTAAAATGAAAAAAAAAGTGAATGTATATTCTCTATTTTTGAAAGAATTAACATTTAATCAAATATATTATAGTTTAATTTAATATAAAAAAACATATTAAACTACAATTGAAAAATATTTATCAACTTTTATTCAAAATAATCAAACTTCACTAAAATTTATAATTAAATAAATTTATCTAAGTAAAAGAATTAGAATAGTCTTTCCATGTTTTATAATAAGGTATTATTACAATAAATTATTATCTTTGTTTTCATTTTTATTTACTTAAGCTGACAATTGTTTTTCAAAATTAAAACTAAAATAATTTTTACTAATAAAGGATTTGAAGTCAATTTTACATATTCTAAATTTAATTAACATGTTTAAACTAAAAATCAAGTTATTTAGTTTTCGATCAAAAGTTAACCTTAGACTCTCTTAAATATATGAATAATTATATTTTCATTAATTACTTCACTTTTTGTATTTATTTTCTAAAATGAAAAAAAAAAGTGAATGTATATTCTCTATTTTTGAAAGAATTAACATTTAATCAAATATATTATAGTTTAATTTAATATAAAAAAAACATATTAAACTACAATTGAACAATATTTATCAACTTTTATTCAAAATAATCAAACTTCACTAAAATTTATAATTAAATAAATTTATCTAAGTAAAAGAATTAGAATAGTCTTTCCATGTTTTATATTAAGGTATTATTACAATAAATTATTATCTTTGTTTTCATTTTTATTTACTTAAGCTGACAATTGTTTTTCAAAATTAAAACTAAAATAATTTTTACTAATAAAGGATTTGAAGTCAATTTTAGAATGTTAGATGTAGAAAAAAAAATTGTATAAATATGAGTGGTGTAAGAGCAATTTTGACTAATATTTTAATTAAATAGCGTATGAGTTGTATTTGATACTTAATAGGAAGTGAATAAAACATAATACATAATTGACGGAATAAAATGTATCTAATCATATCTTAAACCAAAAGGATATTATAACTAATTATTCAATAAAAAGAGTAAAGATAGAGTGTCAATAACAATTCCATATATATAATTGATCAGTCTTACATATAAATATTTTTTATTGGATATTTTAATTAAGGCTCTTTTACATTCAATTTTTTCTGTTTTAATTTTTATGTTGTTGCAGACCCGCACTCGCTTCTTATGTGACCTAGGTTAGAACTATACTTACTTTGAGGCAATTTAAATATATATATATATATATATATATATTCATAAAATATGAAACAACCTGAACTACTCTGTAAATAAGGTCCAAGACCAATTTTTGATCAAACAGGTCCAAGGTCAATGAGATACATGGAGTAGTTTTGGAGAAATTAGATTTATATTATATTATTGTTGTGAATTTGTGCAGTACCTACCCGGCGGCTACGGCAATCCACCAATCAAATCAAGACTTGGGCAATTAGAATATTCCTCAATCAAATACTGAAATTTGAGCTGGAAAGTTTTGAAAGCTTGACTTTAGATCTGAGTAGCTTTTTTTTAAATTTCTTTCTCGAATTTTTGGTAAAATATACTGTGTGGCGGCTGTCCTATAATATTCTAAAATTATACTTGGTATTTTTTATTTTGAATTTCTACTATATAATTGTATTATATTTATTAATACATACTACCGATATAAGTGAAGAAATATAATCTTTAGAATTTTTGCTATATTACAAATTTTTTTATATTTTTTTTATCTCAATCGATTATCATTATATTTATAAGTATAACAAAAAATATAACACAATTATACAACAAAAAATTGAAATTTGTGTATTTTTAGATGAATGCTTGAGGCAAGTATATGAAGTTTAGATTCCTCCTACGTGTGTATTTATATGTGAATGCTGGTCTTGCATTTACGAACACAAGCACAAGCCATGTCGCCTCTTTCACTTTCTTTCTCAATCACCCCCACCAACACCATCTCTTCACGGCCTAATTTCTTGCCGAAGCCACCACACTTTCCAACCACCGCAAAACGAACCCATCAATTCCAATTCTCGTGCAGCTCCAACAGTGGCGGCCCAAAAAACCAGAAGAATCAAAGCCCCGCATATGATGATCATCAAGAACCGAAATTTGACAGGAGAAATTTGCTCCTCGGCCTTGGAGGGCTCTACGGCGCAGCAAATCTCGTTTCATCGCCTACTTCACCGGCATTCGCGACTCCTATTTCAGCCCCCGATCTCGCCAAATGCTCAAGAGGCACGAATCTCAACACGAAACAACCACTTGACGAGAATTGCTGCCCGCCACTGACCGATAAAATCATCGACTACAAGCTCCCCCCTGTCGGGAAATTGCGTTTTCGGCCTGCCGCCCATCTGGCAACCAAAGACTACATAGCCAAATACGAGAAGGCTGTCGAGCTCATGAAGGCCCTCCCCGAAGATGACCCCAGAAGTTTCATGCAACAGGCAAACGTCCACTGCGCTTACTGCAACCTCACATACGAGCAAACAGGGGATTCGTCTCTGAAATTGCAAATACACAATTCTTGGCTCTTTTACCCCTGGCACAGGTGGTACTTGTATTTCTACGAGAGAATATTGGGGAAATTAATAGATGATCCCACTTTCGGTTTACCATTCTGGAACTGGGATCATCCGGACGGCATGGCCATATCAGACATGTACGTGAAAAAGGACTCCTCTCTGTTCGATGCCCGACGAAACCAGGCCCATCTGCCCCCGGCCATTGCCGACCTCAAGTACGCCGGCCCGTCTGCTGCCAATAGCTCTAAGGTGTCCCCGGCCAACAACCTTACGGAAATGTATGGTGAGATGGTTCGCAACGTCTCAAAATTGGAGGATTTCTATGGTGCAAAGTATGTTACAGGGACCTCCCCTGACCCGGGGCCAGGGACTATCGAGCGTGGCTCGCACGCGTCGATCCATGCCTGGGTTGGAGAGCCCACACCCACCGGGGAGGACATGGGGAACTTCTACTCCGTCGGTCGAGATCCCGTGTTCTTCTGCCACCACACGAATATCGATCGTTTGTGGTCGGTATGGCGTGGCCTGAGAGGCTCCAAGCCCAAGGACTTCACCGAGCCCGACTGGCTGGACTCTAACTTCCTGTTCTATGACGAAAACGCGCAGCTGGTGCGCGTCAAAGTTGCTGACACCTTAGAAAACGAAAAAATGGGATACATTTACCAAAAGGTTGACATGCCGTGGTTGACAAACAGGCCGAAAGCCCGTGTAAAGAAATCGAAAGTTGCCACCACTACCACCGCCCCCAAGGCCACGAACGCCGTTTTCCCAGTGAAGCTGGACAAGGTGGTTAAAGTTCTCGTCGACAGGCCTAAGAAATCGAGGAGCAAAAAGGACAAGGAAAAAGAAGACGAATTGCTGGTGATCGAAGGGATAGAGGTGGACACCGGGAGATTCTCAAGGTTTGAAGTTTATGTGAACGACGAGGATGATAAGCCGGAGGAGTTGATCGGCAAGGCGGAGTACGCAGGATGCTACACTCAGGTGCCGCACAAGAATTCGACCAAAGTAAAGAGCAAGATCAGGTTGGGATTGACGGAGCTGCTGGAAGATTTGGACGTTGAAGATGATGATAAAATATTGGTTTCTTTGGTTCCCAAAGCTGGAGGAGAAGATATTACCATTGGTGGTGTCAAGATCATCTATGATTCTTGAATTGATCAGGGCTGCTGCTTTGACTTCTTCTAATTAATAGCAATGATTTTCGTTGAATGCATTTGGTTGGTTTTGTGTTGTATTGCGGAATGGGTGTTTGTGTTGATTTCTTGGTTGGTTTTGTGTTGTATTGCATTTGGTTGGATACTTGTCAAATTTGTCAATTGGCATCCACATCCAACAAATGCGGATACAAGTCTTTCTTATAAAATGTTATTTCATTTTCTATTTTATAATTCAATGTAAATTATTTTTTTAATCATACATTTGACATAAAATATGTATACTTCAGTGTGTATTCATATATTAAAATATGAGATAAAATAATAGAGAATCTTGGATACTTGTGTCTAACTTTGCACACAAGTTGAATTCAATCTAAAATAACGACTACTACAATTGAAATACTTATATAATATAGGAAATTTCTTAACCGAATGCATTTTGTCCGTGTTCAGTAAATCACAAAATAAATATAATTATACTAGTTATGTGATTGGTTATTTTTTTTAATTATATATGAATTAAATGACAGTTGTAATACACTTGTCATAAATTTATTTTAATGTGGCTGAACCTAATTTGGGATATACCCATTTAATTATAGACAAATCCAAATATCTATTAAATGACAAAATTTACTTTTCACAATTATAGTAATTTATAACTAGTGTTGCATCGGTTACTATTTAACAAATCATATTATGTTGATGCCGACAACTTTCACCATAATTGTTTAAATTTTTTTTTGTAATTACTATTCATGTCTAATTAATTATTAATTATAACAATTAAATATAGTTTTTGTTGCTATTAAGCTTTTAAAAATCATATTTATTATGAATTAATAAAAACTTAATATATGTAATTGAAGACAACTTTATTATATCTTTGTCCTACGTTTATGGCGTTATATATATTATTAATAAGTTGTTAGAGTCAATTTGATGCATTTGATATATGATCGAGAACGATAAACTCAGACCAACAAAGGGGAAAAAAAAAAGGTGAAGAAAAAAGCACGATAAACCAAGTACATCTGGATAATCAATAACAAGTAATTATACAGTTACTTTTTCTTTTGTTTAAATTCCAGATAAATGACAATGAAATATAACTTGTAATTTTATTAATTTTCAGTTAGAACATAGTAATATATATTATAATATCATTAAAACAAAATTAACACTAAATTATTATTATTATTATTAGCATCGAGAGTACCATTTACTAACTACTTTTGGTTTGCTCATTGTTTTTAGTCTATCAATTATTTTTGTTGTTTACTTTCTCTCGTTTCCTCTTTTACGTTCTTTTTATTTCTCTCCCTTCTTCTACCCCCCCCCCCCCCCACCCCCATTTGTCCTCTTTCATCTCTCAATATTTTTCAATATCACTTTTTTAACTCTCTTTGTAATTTTTATCTTACTTTTTTATTTTAAATTATTTTATTTTAACTCATCACTAATTTCATAAATCTTAAAAATAACTAAAAATATTTTTTTGGTACAAGTACTTTGAAAATTTAATACGTCATTAAATTCTATTATTTTTTTATTATACACAAATATTGAGTGTGCCAATATTACTGGTTATTTTGACGGACAAATAACGCTGAAATTAAAAGACAAAAAGTTAGCACATAGCAAGAAATACAGTGCTAATCGGGGCCTTTTCATGGGGCTGAACTCTCTACCGCAGCCCCGCCCACATGTTTTACGGGCTTGTCTTTTAATTAGGCCGAATCCACCTATTGAAAATTGATATTGAGTTGAAACCCTAATCAATGTTATTAAGGTTACGCGGGTTGTGGAATTTAGCAGACCTACAAAATTATTGAAGGCCCATTAAACATCTTCTTTTCCCTAAAATCCAAATGTAATATACTTCCTTATTAATGATAAAGATGCACTTCCTTATGGGAGATTCTTACCCGTACCGGGTTTGGCCACACCAAAACTAATCACGTGGTGAGTGTTTTACACTTGCGATGTGATTGGTGTACAGTTTAGGGAGAGTAACCAATCACAAGACAAGTGAATTAACACTTACTATATGATTGGTTGGGTGTGGCCAAACCGGGTCTGGGCAAGAATTTTCCCTTCCTCCTTATGAGGTATATTAGTGAGAGAACTGGTATACTAGTTTACTTTATGAGTTATTTTGAAGAATTGATTATTTTTTAAAGATTAATTTTATGTCTTCCAATACTTAAATAAATTGGTACCAATAAATGGAATCTTAAAAAATCAATCACACTAGAGCATAAATTATCTCAAAGTATGTTTATGTCTGACAGAACCAAAATTATTAGGAGACACTTTGAAAAAGGGGTAACTCAATTATTCCGCATGTTTTATCATACTTAATTATTGTCGAATATTGTACATTCCATAATGATTATAGAGGAAATTCATGTGCAGGAAAATGAAAAGACACTTTTCATTCAAATATGAAGTACAGATTCCGGAAACGAAGAACAAAACACAACGCAACAGTTACTTGCACAAAGCAATTTATTAAAAATCTCAAATTGCTGACATTAATGGAACCAGAGAGCTAGCATAAGCCCACAAACTGTAGCTCTCTTCAACCTGATCTGGGTGGCGATGGGGTGATCTTGATACCGCCAATGGTCACATCGTCACCGTTGGATCTCGGAATCAGGGTCACCACAATGGTATCATCATCAGCCACATCAATATCATCGTACAGCTCAGTCAACCTCAGACTGATAGTGGATTTGCCCTTCTTATCCTTCGTCTTGTGCGGCACCTGAGCAAAAGTCCCCGCATACTCCGCCTTGTCGAGCTCCTCCGCATTGTCGTCCTCGTCGTTCACGAACACGTCGAACTTTATGAACTTCGTCGTGTCCGTTTCTATGTTCTCAAGAACCAGGACCTCGTCGGCTTTTCCTTTGGCAGATTTCTTGAGCAAAACTCTGGTTGTCTTCTTCAGTGTTAGAGGGAATAACTCTTCTGCTTTCTTCGCATCCGAAGCAATCTTTTCGATTTTCGCTTTCGCCGCCTTGCGCGGGGGCCGGTAGTTGAGCCACGGGATGTCCACCTTCTCGAACTCGTATCCCATTTTCCGGTGGTCGATGCAGTCGCCGGCCCGGACCTTCACGAGCTGCTTGTTCTCGTCATAGAACAAGAACGACGCGTTCAAATAATCAGCATCGGAGATGTCTTTGGGCACATCGGTTTTCAGGGACCGCCAGATCGACCACATTCTGTCGACGTTGGCGTGGTGGCAGTAGAACAGTGTGTCCCTGCCGGCGGAGTAGAAGTTCCCCATGTCTTCCAAGTACTTGTTCCTCGGGTCGCCAACCCAGACGTGGGCGGCCACGTGGGAGCCCCGCTCCGACGTGCCCATTCCGGGGTTGGGTGAGTCCCCAGCTTTGTAAGGCTGGCCCATGAAGTCCAGAGTCGAGTTCACGCTCCGGATCATTTCACTGTACATGACGGTCAGATTATTCACCACTATCTGCAGATCATCGCTGGCGCCGGAGAACCCGAGGTCGATGATAGCAGGCGGGCGATTGGCCTGGTTGCGGTTCGCGTTGTAGAGCGGCGACTTCGAGTTGTCGAAGATCTTGGGCATCTGCATGCCCTTGGGGTTGTCCCAGTTCCAAAACGGCAACACGAATGTGGGATCATCAATCAATTTCCCCAGAATTCTCTCGTAGAAATACAAGTACCACCTGTGGAAGGGGAAGAACAGCCAGGAATTATGAACCTGGATATCGAGATCCTTGTAGCCCACCTGATCGTGAGCCCCATTGCAGTAAGCGCAGTGGATATTTGCCTGCTGAGTGAAGCCGCGAGGATCCGTGGGATCCTCCTTGTCAAGCGCCTTCATGCGCCTGATGGCCTCCTCGAACTTGGCGAGGTACTCTTTGGTGACCTTGTGAGCCGCGGGCCTCAGGCGCATCTTGGTCACCGGCGGGAGCTTGTAGTCTATGGTGTTGTCAGAGACTGGCGGGCAGCAGTTGACGTCGAGGAGGTCGCCGGTTATAACATCAAACGCCTTCCCGCAGGACTTGAACTCCGGAGCCTCTATCGGATTGGCCAAAGCCTGGGGATCCGAAATGAGGTTGGCCGCGCCGTAGAGACCTCCCATGCCGAGAAGCATGTTACGGCGGTCGACCTTTGGTGGTTTCTGGTCTGCGCCTCCGCCGTTGCAGGAGACGTGAAAGCGGTTGCTCCGACTGAGAAGCTGGGATGGCTTGGCGGAGAAAGGCTTAGGAGAAAGGGCGGGGCGTTGGCAGGGGTTGTTGGCGGCGAGCGCCGTGTAGGAAGCTTGAAAAGAAGCCATGGTTGGTTGTTGGTGCTGCCATTGATGGTTGTAGGGGATATATATACTACTCATGAGGACAATGTATATATTAAAAAAACTCTGATTACGTCTACATTATCGACACTGTTAAATGAACATTGGCCATTAATACTATAGAAAATTCTACCACAGACACAATTTGGTCTAACTAATGCTAATCGCATGACGAAGACTACTTAATTTAAACTAATGAATATTCCTAATAATTAGTTTGGTCTATCAGTGTCAAGTAATATTGGACTGTCACCTTGCTTTTTTTCCTCTCCATCTCTTACCTTTTTCTCTCATTTCCCACCGTCTAAAGTCTTGCGTCTTTTTTTTAAATTAATTACTTTTTAATTACGTAATTTTGCTTTATTTTTAAATTAGTTTACTTTTCATTTATCACTAACCCAATAAGTACTGAAAAGCTTTTAATTTTAGAGAACATTTAATAAATATTTATATATTCTACAAAGATCTAAACGCATAGTTAAATTATGGTTTTCTTAACGCCAACAGCTAGTGCATACTTAAAAAAACTCTGATTACATTAAATTACTCCTTTATTACTCCTTTTGTCCCATAATAAATGTCATTTTAACCTATTGCACAAATATTTAGTAGTTGTAGTAATTTATGTTTTGTACACTGCCGCATCGAGTTAATTAAGGTCATTTGGCGAGTTGTCTGTTAATTATTCTAAGATGCAGCGGGCCACTAGATGGTATCCATTATGACAGATTCGCATGTCCCGCGGCCTACGGGAATAATTAATGAAGTGCAAGAATAAAAAATACTCCATCTATTCCTTTTTATTTGTTTTTTTAAAAAAAAAATGGATACCAAAATATTTACTAATCTTACTTTATTATTGTGCAAAAATTTTAAATCACAAATAAAAAGGGATGAAGGGAGTAATACCTTTGGAGTGACTTTCATAATTATTAATTCTCATATTACGGGTAGATGCTATCCATGTGGGTTAGTGGGTAGTATCCAATTAGATTTTCAATTGTTGGATTGAGTATTATAATATAATATTTTATTTTTTTAATATTTATTAGCATCATCATATTTAAATTTAATGACTAAAAACACTAATTGGACTACACGCACATATGTAGCATGAACAAAACTGTTACTATGTAAGATATGTTCTATCCCATAATTGGAAATTTTCTAAAAATGTTTTAAATCTAAGATAATGCGTCAAATTTTATGTACGCATGTCTCAAATTTGTTACTTTAGTTTTCTTCATATTTAGACATCAGAAAATAAAATCTCATTTTCTGTTATATTTTTAAAATTATTTTCTCAATTAAGATAATGATGTGGCCACGTCACTTATTCCCAATCATTGCGTTTAAGTTATACTTAATTCTTTTTTTTTATTCTAATTTATAAACTGATTTTATATATCCACTTAATATATCTTTTGTGCCATCTTTTGTTATCTTCTATTACTACGTGTGGTATTTTAATAATTCTTAATTCCATATCAACCCAACAACCCCACTCGTGCATGGCTGTCTGCCAACCCTTTATTACAAGATACTAATTCTTTTTTTATTTTTTAATCGATCAAATGTATGCATAGTTTGCTCCTGAAATTGGTTAGAACGTAGGTAGGTATGGGCCTTAGCAGTTTCAAACAATACAATGTGAACTAAAACCATTGTTTTATATCAAAGAGATTGAATTTACGTAATAAATCTGTACGTGTAAGTTGTATGTGCGTATATATATACTATCTATATTATTATTATTATTATATAAATGAAGAAACTCCTTTAATAATTGCTTTGATATCATAATTTTTTCGTTTGTCACTTTTTTTTACATTATTTTCTTATTTTCTCTTTCTCCTATTTCTCCCAATGCACCTTTTTTTTGTTGCTTTTTATTTTTCAATATCTCTCATCTCTATTCTCTCCCAAATTATATTGTCAAATAATTCTTAACTATGCTATATTGTCCACTAAAAAAAATATATTTTTTATTGTACACAAACATCGAGTGTATACACCTTACTAATATATATATATATATGTGTGTGTATTGGGGGGGGGGGGGGTGGAGAGTTATGTGGGATCGCAAGTTCCGTAAGTCCCTCATTTGAAAATTACAGATTGCGCATAGGAAATTTATTTTCAAGTTACTCTGTGAAAATCTTCGAATCACCAAGTTAAGATTAAATAGTGATATAGGATAAAAGAATAATTTTCTAAACTTAGAAAGGATCAATTAAATTTGCATTATTATATAGTATTGAAGCGTGACAATTAAATATTCTATCTCGAGATAAGCTATTTTTTTTTTTTGATAACTTTATCTCGAGATAAGTTAGCTTCAGGAATACTAATTTTAATTAGTCAAAGGGTACGAACGAGCACATGGGCAGCTTGCACAAGGCCATGATTCACGTGGACAAATTAAAAGTGCACCACCATGTTTTTTCTTAGAATTAGTCAGTGCTTTCGAGAAATTCAATAATTACTTAGATGAAAAACAATATTTTAAAAGACAAGGGGGTAGGTGAGTTTTATCTTTATCTTTTTTTTTTTTTATGATTGGTAGGTGAGTTTTATCGTTTGACGCTGGTGTCGGAATTGATATTAGAAGTTGGCAATGGTAAAGCGTGTGATAAACCTCTGATTTATAATTATTAATTTATTACACAAACTTTTAGAAGAGCCTACAAACAACCCTAGTAAGTAATTAATCCATTTTCTCACTCCAGCCTTTTTCTTTGGCATGCCCTAAAGTATAACTTCATTGTTTTAAAATAAAGTGTCTTTATGTGCTTTTAGCTCTCAACTACGACAGCAACGAGAACGATAGCAAACTATATAAAACTTAATATTGTTTCAATAATTTTATATCATATTAAGTTAAATCCAAAATTTTGAAACGAGTGGAGCGTAGCAAAAGTGCCGTCTCAAGTTGACCGATAAAAATAATTTAAACTAACTTATTAAGTAGAAAAATAAAATATAATATAATTAATAGTTAGGTTTTAATAATATAAAATTATTTTTTTATTAAATTCTATATGTAAATACAAATTTTTTCTAACTATTATTATTTATATTATATTTTTAATTATTTATAATATATTTTATTAAATTTATGAAAAATTAATTTTAAATAAAATTATTTCTTGATTAGCAAATAAATAAAAATATAGAGTAGAATAAAATTTTGGCAAAAAGGGGATATGAGATGGAAAAGGGAAGGGAGGTGACAATAGAAATCGGAAAAGATACGTTGTTGAAGGAGAGAACAAAAAAATAGAGAGAAGTTGTTAATAGATATTTTAGAAACACCACAGCTGCACATACCCCAAAAAAATCAAAGCCCTCATATTTAATATAATAATTAATAATATTGACACACTCAATATGTATGCGTAATAAAAAAATTTGATTTAATGACTTACTAACTTTTTTGGTAGTATCTATACTACTAAAATATTTGTAGTTATTTTTAATAGATTTATAAGATTAGTAATAAGTAAAAATAAAATAATTAAAAAAAAAGAAAACTAAGAAAATTAAAAAAGGAATGCAATTGAAGAATATTGGAAGATAAATGTGGTTAGAGAGGGAATAGAGGAAAATGGGGAGTGATGCGGTCCGGATTTGATTGGTCCACGTGTTCGAGTACTGCGCACTTCCGTAGTAGTATTTACTGGTGGCCCACCTGCTAAAGAGGGAGAAGCGCACGTGAGACTAGCCGGTTTTGCCCCGGCGTAGGCTCTCCGACGCTCAAGTCAGTGGTGGGTTTAAGAAGAAGATGAACAGTAATGATATTATCTTGGCTTGTAAGGCAAAGAATATTTCTTACCCTTGAGCGGAGAGCCTTGTGGTGCTTTTATATGAGAGTGAGGAGCCTGATGTGACATGGTTGGTGGGATCCGGTCACCCTCAGCCCTGTAGCTGTTATAGTAAGTGCCTTTTGTCCCCCTTTTCCCAATCTTTTGGCGGCTATCCTCACTCATCATTAATGGGGGGTCATACCCGGCATTTAAGGGATATCTTGGGCATTTATCACCAAGGATTGTATTTATGACTTGGCATTTAATGCTCCCACGTCTGATGGGATGGACCCATGTGCCAACGTGATGTAGTAGGTGGCAGCGGGCTGCGTCTGTCAGTAATCTCCAGCTGTATCTGTTCCGTCAGAATGCCCATCTGTACAACGGCTAAGTATGAGGCTTGGCCCTCGATAGGAGCACCATCGAGGGCAGCTCCTCTATTCGAGTGCATCCTTGCTAGCCTGTTGTCTTCTGGCGGGTCCCTATATGGGAACGAGGCCGGATTATGTGCTTTGTCGAGGGCCCTGATGCCCTCGAGGGCAGCAATTCCACACTTAGCAAATTAGTGACTTTTGGGAGATTGTGATGACGTGGCACGGTGAAGTGGCACTGGACTCATCATTAGCCCCCCCACTCTTGAGTGTGACGAGAACGTCGACCTTCAAGAGTGCATTTATGAGAAGGATGTCAGACGTCTTTTCGCTTTTTGAATTTGAAACGCCGCTTGAATTTGAGACGCCATTTGGGCGTGGAAAGCCGCGTTTTTTCAGCCTGGCAGCCCACGCGCCTGTTTGGGGGAACGTGTCACGTCCCCAGTCATTAATTTTGGGCGGCCAAGGGGTTTTCACGCGAAAGGGCGTGCCTTGTCGCCATTATTGCAGGCCTTTATGGGTCATCGTGCCCGAGGTGCCATGATGGCGGGTGATTTCCTGTAACCTATAAATAGTTGCGGGTTTCACCACGATCCAATTTTTCCTTCCTGCTATACTTGCTCAGACGACCGACTTAAGGATTTCCACCACACTCACGACATTTTCAAAGTTCGTCGCCACTTCAGGTGAATCCCCTTCTTTCTCAAATTTCCCCTTTTTTGTGAAAAAAAAACCCTAGCCGCCATGGGACCCAAGAGAAAAATACTGGACGACTCTGACCCCACGCCTGAGGACTTGGCGGCGGAGAGGGAGGTTCGCCTCCCCTCCCAGTCGGTTTCAGGCCCTGGGGCGGGTCGCGCCGGTGATGACACAAGGGCTACGCTCGTCGGGGCGCCGTCAGAGGGCGGCACGAGAGGAGAGGCGCCGGGCAACGCGCCAGAGGAAGTTCGCCTCCGCCCTAGGAGGAAGACAACGGGGTCCGGTAGGGGAGATGCAGGACCAAGCGCGTCCCCGTCGAAAAGCCCAAGAACACGAGGCGCCGGGATGGGCAGGTTTCAAACAACGTCCCTCCCCCGGGATATGACCAGTAACATTACAGTGGCGGAGGTCGAGAAAATCAGGGAAGAGTATGGGGTCCAGTTCCCTATCCACATGTCGGGCCCCACGGAAAACATGGTGGAGCCAAGGGAAGGATGTGTGGCCCTCAATCTTCATCACTTCGAAGCGGGACTGCGCCTTCTTTTTCCTCCCGAAGTCCGTCGATTGCTGGAGTTCACCGGGGTTTGCCCCTGCCAACTGGTGCCGAACTCCATCATGATCATCATTGCCTTTGTGGTGATCATGAAGTGTTTAAAGGAAGAGGCAAGCCCGGCCAATTTTTTGGAGTTCTTCAGATCGAACGAGTCGGTTCGGTCGGGCCCCGGCGAATCAGCGGATGATGGGCCCGAATTCCTGTACTTATCCGCCCGTTCTGGTTCCTCGAAGGTATTGGACGGCTTCAAATCCTCTCACGGGTCGGGATGGAAAAGGAAGTTCGTCTTCGTGGAGGATCGAGGGCAGTTGGGTATGCTCTCCACTTGGCGTCAACCTCCTGTACTTAATCGGAATCATTTCCACGAGGAGCCAAGCTTCGACGAGGGTAAAGTGGAGGACTTGGCGAAGATGGGGAGGATGTGTGCGGTTCATCTAACCTCAGAGGACATACTCCGCGCGTGCCGCCTCTCGACCGCCACTGGTGACCCCGGCCCCGGCGAGCGTCCCGATACGCGGCGTCAACCCTTTATCGAGAACCACCTTAGGGCCTAAGTCTTCTCCCCCTCGTCTTTCTGCATTTTGTACTATTTCTCGAGATTTCTGTAGAATAATAGTCTGTTTTTGCAGCTTTACAAATTCTTATGGACGCGCGCATAGCACTGTTGGCGAGGCTCGACCGCCAAAGGCGTCAAAACTAGCCCCCACGACCTAGAGTGACGCCTTTTCATAGACCTGTCACTCAGAAGAGGAGGTCGAGGAAAGATACTGAGGCAGGAGAGGGTTCCAGCCAAGGGGTTGGGGCCACCGAGGACACAGAGGCTGAGATTCCTCGATCAGCCGAGGGGGTTACTCCAGCCGAGGGGGCTCCACCAACCGACGAGGCGATGGGCCCAAGGGGCGACGAGGGTGGCCCGGCGCCCATAGAACAAACGGCGCCTCAAACTGAGGCCCCCTCTCCGGTGCCGACTCCAGCTGCCAGGGTGCCAACTCCTGCGACTACTCCGCCAAGGCCTCCGCAGAGGCCTACTTCGACTGGGGCCCCGGCGGATGCCCCGTCTCGATCTAAGGTAAGTTCTGCCAGCCCCCCTACTGGGGCAACTCAATCAGCGCCCTCAACCCGGCCAAGTCCTAGGGGTGTCGCCCCTCGAAGGGTTTTGCCGGGTGTTTCAATTCGTGAAGGTGGCACGGAGGGCTCTCGAAAGAGGGCGGCGGCCGAGGCAGCTGCCCGTGGGGCCAAGAAGCAGAAACCAATCCCTACGGGCAAAGGCAAAAGGGTAGCAAGCCCCGAGCCCCCGGAGTCAGACGAGGAGGATGAGATCCTCAAGTGTGTCGACGTGGGGCCCAGTAATCCTGTTCACCTCGGGCAACACCACTCTAACCTTCGTATCACTGGGATAGGGGCCAACGAGACGGATACGAAGATGAATTTGGCCCTTCTCCGGGGTCTCCAGTTTCCCAACGATCATCGGGCGCTACTAAAGTGCTCCATGGCTGATCTGGAAACTAATCTGGCGAACGCCCTCATTGGGGTAAGGATACACGCCCCGAAATTTCCTCTCTTTTCCTCGTTTCCTTTTTTTTTTTTTTTTTGTCAACTCGTTATTCATCTGTCGATTTTCTGGACAGGTGGTTGCCCCTTTGTCTCACCATTTCCTCCGCCGTGCGAGCGTATTCCGGCGGGGGAAGAATAAGTACAAAAGGCTTTTCCGAGAGGAAAAGAAGAAGAATAAGCAGGCTCCGGCTGAGGTAGAAAAGCGTCTCGAGGAGACTGAAGTCCTTGCAGGGGAACTGGCCTCGACCAATGATAGCCTTCGAGGGCAATTGCAGGAAAGTCGGCAACTCCTCGAATCCGCCCAGACTCGCATTGCGGAGCTCGAGAAGAAGTGTGCGGATCTGGATGATGAAGTTAAGCGCACGGCCAAAGCTTGGGAGGAAACGCGGGAGTTGTGTGAGGAGGCCGAAATGGCTCGCGACTTCGCTAAGGAGCGCCTCGAGGTAGTCAACGACAAAGTTGCCGAGGTGGAGGCCAAAGCTCACCATAACTATGGCGAGGGCGTTAAGGCGGGATTGCAGAGGGCTGAGTGGATATTCCCCGCACGATGCCGCAAGAGGGTCAAGCGGGCCTTCTCGAGGTTCTTCGTGAGTGAGGCGTTTGACTATATCAGGACGTACCTCGGTTTCAAGGATTCTGCGGAGGCCATAGAACTAGTCCTCGATCAGCTCCAAACTCGCGGAGAATTAAGGGAGGACTTTGATCGAGAGTCGGTTGGGCTCTCCTTTGACCGCAGCGGGGCGCCGGTGGAGGAGGCTTCGCCCTCGACGGGGAAATCCAAAGAGTTCGACTTCCAAGGAAGCGAATTCAACTTTGCCTTCCGCCGCCTCGAAATTCCAGTGCCGGAGACCGCGAAGGGCGAGTCATCTGGGGAAGAGGACGTTCAAATGCCTTCCACGCCAGCTCCCGAGACCTGGAAAGAGAGGATGGTTGAGCCTAGCACTCCTCATGATCCCGAGGACGAAGATGGGGAGGACGGAGCGGGGACATTTGCCGGTGACGGGGGTGAAGAGGGTCAGGAGGATAGGCTTGTCGAACTTAGTGACTAGGTCTTCTATCCCCCCTCCCTTTACTTTTTCCCCCTTTTTACCCACTCGTCCTTGTAACTTTTTCGCCCTCGGGCTTTCTTAATGAAATGGCCCGTTCGAGGTTTCACCTGTCAAATATAAGGATTAGCTTCCAAATTCATATTGCCGCACTTTATTTTTTATTTTTGTAGTTAAATGATGTTTTGATGAAATCGAGAGGCGCTGCCCCTTCTATATAAAGTAAAATGAACTTGGTTAAATCATAATTGAAATCGAGGGACACGGGAGTTTTATCATTGCGCCATACTATGTTTCATCGAGGCTAAATAATAAAAGTGCGAGGACACTTCAAAGATAAGCGAGAGGAAAGGGATTTTATTAAAACGTCTCGTTACATTTGCTTTCCTCGAATCAAAAAGTATCCTCGACACAAACCTCTATCAACTATCGAGGAAGGTTCGAGCAAACTTATCTTATACATAGAATTTTCTGAGATTCGCAGCATTCCATGGTCGAGGTAGTTCCCGTCCTTCCATGTCCTCGAGCCGGTACGCATTATTTTTTGAAACCTTCACAACTCTGTAAGGTCCCTCCCAGTTAGGGTCTAGCTTTCCCACGTGCTTGGATACTTCCACCTTTTTCAGGACCAAGTCACCGAGTTGGAAATTTCTGGGGCGTACTCCTTTGTTATATGCTAGCGCCATGGAGGCTCGATATTTTTGCATCATCGACCAGGCTGCGCCTCTTCTTTCCTCGAGCAAATTTAGCTCCGAAGCTCGATTCTCCTCATTCCTGGACTCGTCGAAGTATGCGACCCGGGCTGTGTCGTGCAATATTTCCGCTGGAATGACCGCATCGGATCCATACACTAAAGCGTACGGGGAGTCTGCCGTTGCTGTTCGAGGGGTGGTGCGATAAGCCCACAAGACCCCTGGCAATTCATCCGCCCAATCTCCCTTGAAAGAACCCAACGTGGTTTTAAGGTTTTGGAGAATGATGCGGTTGGTCACCTCCACCTGGCCATTGGCTTGGGGATTCCCCACGGATGTGAACCGCTGATTGATGCCATGACTTTGACACCATTCCGTTGTGGCTCGACTTTGAAACTGGGTGCCATTATCTGATATCAGCACTCGAGGGACGCCAAAACGGCAAATGATATTTTTCCATATGAAGGACCGGATCGAGGCATCGGTAATTTTGGGAACAGCCTCCGCCTCGACCCACTTGGTGAAGTATTCCACGGCCACTATGGCGAATTTTCTTTGGCCCTTTCCCACAGGGAAAGGTCCAACTACATCGATCCCCCATTGATCGAAGGGCCATGAAATCTCTACATTCACCATCTCGGCCGCCGGTTTGTGAGGAAGGTTAGCATAAAGTTGACATTTCAGGCACTTCCGGGTGTAATCAAATGCATCTTTTAGAATGGTTGGCCAATAAAACCCGCTTCTCATAATCTTTTTGGATAATGACCTTTCTCCCGCATGATTCCCACAACTTCCCTCGTGAATAGACTGCATTACCTCTCCGGCCTCCGAGGGGAGGAGGCATCTGAGCGGGGGTCCCAAAAAAGATTTCCGAAATAACCTTCCTTCACTGTCCAGAGCATATCTCGCACACTGCCTTCTTAGCCTCCTTGATTGATTTTGGTCGAAGATCTCTTCTCCCGACAGGAAGGCACGAATTTCATCCTGCCAACTGGGTTCGAGGGGCTGGATAGGTAGGATCGAGGCGCCCTTCTCTCGAATTGCGGGAGTGTCGAGAGTCTGAAACCTAACTACATGATCCCTCGTGCCTTTCAAGGCGCTTGCAAACTTGGACAAAGCATCTGCACGCTCATTTTCTTCCCTCGGGATCTGCTCCAGAGTAAAAGATTTGAAACTTTCCTTCATCTTGGAAACATATTCGAGGTACTTTGTCATCATGACATCCCGGGCTTCGTATATCCTCCCAATCTGATTGGAAACCAGTTGAGAATCAGTGAAGGCTCGGATGTGGGAGACTCCTTCTCGAATTGCCAATTCAAGGCCAGCTATGAGGGCCTCATATTCTGCTTCATTGTTTGTGACAGGGAAATTGAGCCTGATAGCGAATTCCACCATATCACCATTTGGGCTCTGTAAGGTGATCCCAGCTCCCCCTCCTTGCGTGGTAGATGACCCATCTACATGCAGGAGCCATGGGTCGGTGATAGGCGGGCTTTCTTCCGGCAACCCCACTCTTTCGAGGAGGAAATCAGCCAACACTTGGGCTTGGATGGCGGTTCTGGGTTGATACAATATATCAAATTCCCCGAGCTCTATAGCCCACTTGATAAGCCGGCCCGACGTGTTAGGCTTTGAGATGATCTGCCGGAGAGGTTGATCGGTAAGCACCACCATGGAATGTGACTGGAAGTATTGCCTCAGCTTCCTTGCGGAGTGGATGAGGGCCAATGCAAATTTATCTATCTCCAGGTAGTTCTTCTCTGGTCCTTGCAACACTTTACTGAGATAATACACCGGTAAGTGCTTCCGCTCTCGTATTACCACAATCACAGAGCTAACCGCTTCTGGCGATACGGCAAGATACACATACAGCTTTTCTCCTGGGTTCGGTTTTGCCAGTAGAGGTGGGGTAGCCAGATATTCCTTGAGCTCGCGCAGGGCTTGCTCACATTCGGGGGTCCATTGGAAATCAGGAACCTTCCTCAATTTTTTGAAGAAGAGGAGGTTCCTGTCCGCCGACCGAGATATGAATCTATTCAGTGATACAATCCGGCCGCAGAGCCTCTGGACGTCCTTAATCGATTTGGGGGACCCGATCTTTTGCAACGCCTCGATTTTCTCTGGATTGGCCTCGATCCCCCTCTCGCTGACCATATAACCCAGAAACTTCCCCCCTCGAACTCCAAATGTGCATTTCGAGGGGTTGAGTTTTAAACCGAACTCCCTTAGTACTTGAAAGATCTCTTTAAGATGTTCGAGGTGGTCCCTCTCCTCCGGACTCTTAACGATCATGTCGTTCACGTACACTTCGACAATCCGTCCTATCAACTCTTTAAAGATGAGATTCACCAACCTCTGATAGGTCGCCCCCGCATTCTTGAGGCCGAATGGCATAACCAGGAAACAATAGACCCCCATCTCTACCACAAACGAAGTTTTGGACTGATCTTCCGGGGCCATGGAGATCTGATAATACCCTTGATAGGCATCCATCATACTCATCATCTCACAGCCTGCCGTCGAATCGACAAGCTGATCGATTCGAGGGAGTGGGTAAGGGTCCTTTGGGCATGCTTTGTTGAGGTCCGTGAAGTCGTTGCACATCCTCCACTTTCCTTGCCCTTTAGGGACCACTACCACATTGCACAACCACTCCGGGAAGTATATAGGCATGATATAGCCAGCCTTCAACAACTTGTTCACCTCCCCCTCGATAATCTTATTTCTTTCGGCACCGAAGACCCTCTTCTTTTGTTTAACAGGCTTGAAGGTGGGATCAACATTTAATAGGTGCACAATGACCTCGGGGCTTATCCTAGGGAAATCCGTGGGCTGCCATGCAAACACGTCCTTGTTCTTTCTTAAGAAGTGAACAAGCATCATCTCCTTAGCCTGATCGAGTTGAGCCCCTATCTTGGTCGTTTTCTCGGGGTTTCCTGGCTCCAACTCGATGGTCTTGGATTCTCCGGTGGGCTCGATCCTGCTGTCCTCGAGCTTCCTAGTTTTTGTCGGAGGCAGCTCTACCCATCCAGAGTCGCTATCTGAGCTGGCCTCGGGTGATTTTCTTTTCGAAGACCCAGGCTTCATCCCAAGTGAGACCGAGTAGCAGGTCCATGCGTCAACTACATCGCATCTCACCTGGCAGATCCCGGTCTCGGTGCGGAATTTCATCGTGAGGTGGTAAGTCGAGACCACGGCTCGGAATGCATTAAGCGCCGGTCTGCCCAGGATTAAATTATAGGCAAAGGGGGTGTCCACGACCAGGTAATTCACCATCAAGGTTCGTCGGTGGGGTTTTTTGCCGAGGGATGTTGGCAACTTGATCTGCCCCAGAGGGTGAATCTGGGATCCCCCAAAGCCTACCAGGGGTGTCCTCACCGGCTCCAAATCAATTTTTCCCATGTCCATCTTTCTCAAAGTCGAATAGAATAGGACATTGGCTGAGCTTCCGTTGTCGATCAGAGCTTTGGTAACAGCGAAGTTAGCTACGTCAGCCGTTACCACCATAGGATAGTCGGGCTGCTCGACCAGACCTTCTGGGCTCTGGACAGGGATCCTGTCACTTTCGGTGAACTCGATCGAGCACCCCTCGATAGCATTAACCTGCTGGGGGTAATCCGGATCCTCGAGGGCAAACCGGTCATACCGGAGCTTCCTGCCAACTTTCTTTCGAGAGGATCTGGTATCACCCCCGGCGGGTCCTCCCGCGATCATGAGGATCGTGCCTTTTGTGGGGTGATTGTTGCTCAGGGGTCTCTTGCCAGCTCTTTTTGAAGTTTCCGGATGCTTTTGAGGGCTCGCCTTTCTGGGTGACCTCGACCGATCTCGATGGATCGGGGAGGCTTGGCGGTCATAATACTCCAGCTTCTTAACAAATTCCTGGAGCTTACCCCCACGGATCAGGGCCTCGATCTCGTCTTGTAGGTTATAGCAATCCTCCGTATTGTGCCCAGGTTGCCGGTGGTAGGCACAATATTTTCCACTCCTCCGGGCTTTCCTCCCCTCGGGCATCCTCTTAGGCGTTGAAAACGCGTGGCTCCCGAGGAGTGAAAAGATCTCAGCTGGGGTCTTGGTAAGGGGAGAATATTCCTTGTACTTCCTGACTACCTCCTTCCTTTCCTTGCCCCTTGATTTGTCTTCCCGGGGTTTGGTGCTACCTTCTCCTTTAGTCTTAGGCGGGTGCTTTATGAGGTTGAGCTCCTCAACCTCCATGTACTTGGAGGCCAGCTGCTGAATCCCGGCTATGGTGCGGGGGGCCTGCATAATAATGGCCTCCGCACACCTCTCATTCTTTAGGGCCTGATACAGCGCATGCCGGACAAACTCAACCCCCACATCTTCCACTTTGAGGAGCTCATTGTTAAATCGTTCCATGAAAGCACGCAGGCTCTCATCTTCTTTCTGGACTACTCCATACAAATGAGTA
Source organism: Petrea volubilis (assembly GCA_026212405.1). Classification (NCBI taxonomy): domain Eukaryota; kingdom Viridiplantae; phylum Streptophyta; class Magnoliopsida; order Lamiales; family Verbenaceae; genus Petrea; species Petrea volubilis. Next base: position 38,147,032 of record CM047870.1, read on the forward strand.
TGGGACAACTTAGTAGACATCTTGGCAGCAAAATGGTTCAAAAATTTGTCTGCTAATTCTTCATAGGAGGAGATGGACTGTGGCTCCATCTTCTTAAACCATGTAAGGGCGATCCCTTGGAGGGTAGTAGAAAAGAGACGGGCCCATACATGGAGGTTGCTGGTTGCCACCCCCACTACATCCTCATAATGAGTCAAGTGCTCCAGCGGGTCAGTAGTACCGTCATAACGGGGTAAACTGGTGGGCATGCGTTCATCCGGGGCCAACCGGGACTCGGCAATCTCCAAAATAAATGGAGATCTTTCCAATCGGTGATTGTAAGGAGGCAGCTGTCGCGTTACTTCCACCCTCATGCTTCTGTCTCCTTCACGACGTTTGGACAGGCGATCTATCTCATCCTGTAGGTCGCTGACCTGTTGGCGCATACGTGCCAGCTCTTTTGGCTCCTCCCCCCTTCGAGGGCGCGGACGATGACCGCCGGACCGGGATCTGGCGGGAACCCGTGACCCAGCGGGTGCATCCATGGCGTTTCGGCCAGGAGGAACCCTTCGAGTGGCTACATTACCTGATTCAGCGATCTCTTCCCTGGGGTTGTGTCTATGACTCCCTTCATGTGGGGACTGACTCCAGTGGGGCTCATGATGTTCGCGACGGCGGGATACGGCTGGGGGCCCTACCTCATTAGGGGATGGCGATAGCCCCCCGGATAGTAGCCGAACCAGGGTTTGGTCATCACAGGCCCCCAACAGCTGTCTGACCCGGCTGATGGGGAGGGTGACCGTATGCTCAACCTGTTGCGTCCCCGCGGCTTGAGCTGGTGCCGGATCATGGGAGGGTCCTGCCCCCAGCCCAGCGAGTAGTGCGGGTGCAACAGGTTCCTTTCCTCTGTTTATGACGTTGACGGCCTCCTCTGCCCGTTGAGTCACTTCGGGAGGGTCACGGTGGCTCCTCTCCGATGTGACGGACATATGAGTTCGCCGGGTGTTCACCATTCTTCTTTGTTTGGAAAAAATCACCTCTTGAACAGGATTGGGGCCCTTCCTCTAGCGCCAAATGATGCGGTCCGGATTTGGTTGGTCCACGTGTTCGAGTACTGCGCACTTCCGTAGTAGTATTTGCTGGTGGCCCACCTGCTAAAGAGGGAGAAGCGCACGTGAGACTAGCCGGTTTTGCCCCGGCGTAGGCTCTCCGACGCTCAAGTCAGTGGTGGGTTCAAGAAGAAGATGAACAGTAATGATATTATCTTGGCTTGTAAGGCAAAAAATATTTCTTACCCTTGAGCGAAGAGCCTTGTGGTGCTTTTATATGAGAGTGAGGAGCCTGATGTGACATGGTTGGTGGGATCCGGTCACCCTCAGCCCTGTAGCTGTTATAGTAAGTGCCTTTTGTCCCCCTTTTCCCAATCTTTTGGCGGCTATCCTCACTCATCATTAATGGGGGGTCATACCCGGCATTTAAGGGATATCTTGGGCATTTATCACCAAGGATTGTATTTATGACTTGGCATTTAATGCTCCCACGTCTGATGGGATGGACCCATGTGCCAACGTGATGTAGTAGGTGGCAGCGGGCTGCGTCTGTCAGTAATCTCCAGCTGTATCTGTCCCGTCAGAATGCCCATCTGTACAACGGCTAAGTATGAGGCTTGGCCCTCGATAGGAGCACCATCGAGGGCAGCTCCTCTATTCGAGTGCATCCTTGGTAGCCTGTTGTCTTCTGGCGGGTCCCTATATGAGAACGAGGCCGGATTATGTGCTTTGTCGAGGGCCCTGATGCCCTCGAGGGCAGCAATTCCACACTTAGCAAATTAGTGACTTTTGGGAGATTGTGATGACGTGGCACGGTGAAGTGGCACTGGACTCATCAGGGAGAAAATAAAAAGAACGTGTAAGAGAAGAGATGAGAGGAAAAAAAAGAAAAAGAAATTGACAAAAAAACAACATATAACAAAATAATTATTAAAGCGAATTGTTCTTTTATATAATAGTAAAAATACTTAATAGAATAATAATAAGAAAATTGTTATTGGCACTCCAAAATTATTATTGGCATTCCATCTTTATTTTTTGTATTGAAATATTGACTAAATTGCCCATTCATATTTAGAATACTATTTTTTATTAATTCAATGGCATAACCTTATTTTTATTGTTAATCATTTTCATATTTTGGTTATAAAAAATACACGAGATCACAACCTTAATGTAAACTCTTTATTTTTTTTTGTTTTATCTTTCTTTTTTGTCTCACTTAGTGCAAAATATATATTACTAACAAAAATTTTCAAGTCGGACATGAAACTTTTAGAATATATATGAAACTATATATGAAATAAAAGAAAATAAGATAAATATATAAAAACGTTGGGTGATAAAGAAAGCAAAAGATATTATATAATTGTAATGATATTCAAATATGCAAAATATTAGGTAAAAAGAAATAAATTGTATATCCCCACTAATTCTATTTCTCCTCGACATTGTTTAACTTCAAATAAACAAAAAATCTTGCAAAATAATAATAATAATAATAATAATAATAAAAAAAAAAGAAAAAGGAAAGAAAGATTTCATGACTAAAATCTTTAAGGCGTTATATCCTATTCAAAATTTGCACCAACTTGTTTGCTCTATATATTATTCCTTCAATATGTATGTATATATATGTGTATGTATATATATATCAGTATTAGTAGAACAATTTTCACATCAAGGAAAAAATTATATTACATAAATGTATATATGTTGAAATTAAAGTGTGAGTAAAAAACTTAATGAAATAATATTAAAGTATGAAAAAGAAATAACTACATTTATTGCTATTAGATGTGTTGTAAGAATAGTAGATATTTTAAATTTGATCGGTACTCTAAGTATTCCCAAGGTTTATTTTCTTCCCAACTCAAAAATTACTATTAAATCTTCTAAAATATTAGTTGCCTCAATTTTCAAGTAACTAAAATTAATATGACAAAAAGGTAGACAATTATAATGTAAAATATGGACAAAATATTGCACAAAAGAAACAATATTAAAACAAAATTTTTTGTTAGGGCACCATCAAAACAACAAGTTAAATAATAATTTTAAAGCTATTGTCACCAAAGCTAAAAATAAGATGGCGAATAATAGTATTCTTAAATACATAAAAGTGAATAATAGACTATTAGAGCCTTTTGTTTGATAAATTAAATTAAATTAGTATTTAAAAATTGATAAGGTATATTGACCAATTAATAAAAATTATAAAATAAGAGAGAGTGCTTATAATAATTTTGGAGTACAAATAATAATTCCCTAATAATAATAATAATGTAGACATGTTTCAGTAGGTAGATCTTATTCAATTTAAGGTTATACATGCTTCGATTGCATGCGTTTATTATGGACCCATAACTCCCGTAACTTTCTCTTAGGTACAACACTTTTGTAAACAAATCTAAATTTGCATTTTTGCCTTGTGTACAATCGAATATATATTTATATATATTTTAATTTTACGTGTTGTACGTGTGTCCCTTCTTAATTTCTACCCACGATAACATATTATAACAATAAAAAATTATTGAAAAAAAAACTTCAAATGAAAAATAAGAAGCAAATGTGAAAACAGAAAAGAAAAATTGGAAAAAAAATATTTAAATAATATAAATAAAATATCTTTTATTGATAAACATTTAAGGCGTCGAAAGACGTAAGACACGCAGATGGGAACAACATCAATGTTATGGTTTCCTTTTATAACATTTAATGACTGTGCAGTTTGAATTATGTTATTATAATCCTTATCCAAACAGCCGTCCATACGTAAAATTGTACTTGGCACGACTTCACACCCAGGGCAATTTGGCAACTAGCTTTAGTTTATTAGTACCACGCAGTCCGTTACGAATTCCAGAGCTGTCAATCTGGTTAAAATTTAATTTGCTTATTATTTTGAATTTATATATATAATGGATCAGTTATAAATCTTTAAAATTGAACGCTAAGCCAAAGAATTATATAATATCATATTAATTAATATTTAATAAAAGAATATATAATAGTAGAAAAAAATATTTAGTGGAATCACGTGACCTCACTAGCATGATAGCAGAGTCGCCTATGAATGTAGTCCAAGAATATATATATATATTTATTTATTCTTTTTATTTATTTAAAGCTGTAAATCAAAAGAAAATTTTATTTGATACTATTAAACAAAGAATAAACTAGCAAGAAAAAGTAAAAATTGTAAACTTTGTCATCCTTAAATTATTTAATATTCCTCTTTAAGTTATCGCGAAAGGGTACTGATAAGAGAGAACATGCCGCGGGCACAATGGAAGCTCAATGGCCCAATTATCAGCTGCCCAACGGGCTTGCTTCTCAATGTGTGGAATTGTCTATGTTTTTAAGCCCGAAAAGGTTGTTTGGAGGCTCAGATGGCCCGATAGGGAAACTCAGTCATATCCTTGCTACAGGCCAATTTCTTCAAGACCCAATAAGGATCAGGTATTGTATTTAATGATCCATTATTTTTCATTTTTTATAAACATTTGAGATAGCTTGTCAACTGTCTTTGTCTTTATACAAAATGCTGTCCGTCAATACAAAAGAATTGACAAATTTTCTAATAATATGTATTTATTTATATATACACTTTACCCATCAATAAGAACGATTTATTTTTCCGATACTTTCACTAACATAACTTGAAAATTTGAAAGATGATGTTATGAAGCACGAAGGGCCTGATTATACCATTCAATAGAGGAAAAACAAATTTCTAAGAGAAATCCATTTTTGGTCCCATAATAATTAGCTCGTCCATATTAATTAGCGAAATTAAATATAAAATTAGTATCGTAGAAATTAATTTGTGGATACATTGTGTCCCACCAACAACAAATCAGGGATTTTCAGTCAATTTTGCTTACGTACGTGGCAAGCCAAAAAGAATGATTTGGTGTCAAATAAATAAAATAAGTTTTTTTTTTGATAATTAAGATAAATAAAATAAGTTGGCATTCTTGATTACATGACTTAAAAAAAATGGGACAAAATTAAAAACAATATAAATAAAAATTGTAATTTAAGTAAAATAATATGTAAAAAGTTTTGAAAAATATATATAAAAAATATACAATACAAAATGTAAATCAAAAAAAAAAAATAATATATAAGAAACTAGTATATAAAATGAATGTGTGGTTGTTTTATCCATTAGATGTTGAACAATCGTATGAAAAAAAAAACATTTGAGAAAAAATAACTGGAGGGGACGCATCACCGTTATAATTTAGGTATTGAGAAGTTAAATTAATTCTCTAAATCAGGCAAATTTTATTAATCCAAATCCAGATGGTACATAGAGTTCAAACTGATGACAAACTAGGAATGAAAACATCAAAGCGACGAAAACATTGAAAAGGATGACCAAGCCAAATCAGCGAACTAATTCGTTGGAGTCTCGATGATCTTGATACCCCCAATGCTAACAAGTCCATGTTCCTCATGCTTGGGTACCAACGTCACCAGGACTGTATCGTCATCGTCGACATCCATGTACTCGTACAGATGGGTCAGCCTAAACGGAATTGAAGCAATCGTCATAGTTCGGTCGGTCTCTGATGATAAGTGTGGTGCCTGCGAGTAACTCCCGGCATATGATGCCTTGTCGAGATCATCGCTCACCTCATCGTCCTCGTCATTTACGAACACATCAAACTTGATGAACTTGCCCGTGTCCGCCACTGTGACGTTTTCAATGACCAGGATCTCGTCGACGTTTCCCGTCTTGGCCTTGGGAACCTTGATCCTCACAGCTTTCTCCAGCGTGAGAGGGAACACGGTCTCGGCTTTTTCCGCGCTCATGCCAGCTCTTTTGACCTTGGCCGCTTTCTTCTGCCCCGGTGGCCTGTAAAACAGCCATGAGGTGATGTCGACATCCTCGTATTCGTATCCCATTTTCCTGTTGTCGAGACAATCCTCCACCGTCACCCGCACGAGCTGCCTTTTCTCGTCGTAGAACAGGAACTCAGATTTGAGGAAATCAGGGTTTTCAATCATCCTGTCCTTGTCCTTGACCGGGTTGTTAGGCACAACGTCCACATGCGATCCACATTCCCGTGGTGAGAGTAGAATAAAGGGTCTCTAGCAGCGGAGTAGAAGTTACCCATGTTCTCGCCAGTGGAATCTTTACCCTTGGTTCCAACCCAGACGTGGACACCGGTGTGAGATCCTGCATCCAAGGACCCCCCGACAAAAAGCTTGCCATGCCCATGGGGTTAACCCATGAAACCGTTGGCATTACTGTGACCAGTAATCATCTCAGTGTGCAGTATTTGGAGGTTGTTCTTCTTCAAAAAGTAAGGGGCGGTGTCTCCCGGGAGGTCTTTCTGGTTTTTGGGACCATCTAAATCCACGATGGCACCGTCTAACATGCTTTTCGGGTCGTGGAACTCATCAAAGAGAGCCCATTTAGAATCCAAGAACATCTTCGGGATGGTCATGCCGCCGTCGGGGTTGTCCCAGTCCCAAAAGGGCAGCGCGAAATCGGGGTCATGGATCAATTCTCCTAGTATCCTCTCGAAGAAATAAAGGTACCATCTGTGGAATGGGAAGAAAAGCCACGAAAAATGTACCTGTGGGTCTTGCTCTTTGCCATCGCTCCCTATAGTGTGATAGGCAGCATTACAGTAAGCGCAGTGAATTTTGGCTTGCTGAATGAAGTTATGCGGATCTTTCTTGTCGAGGCACTTCATGCATCGGATGGCCTCGTTTTACTTGTGTATAGAATCTGGTGTGAGTCTATGAGCGGGATGCCGCTTTTTCATCTTGACAATCGTGGGGAGCTTGTAGGGAATGGCGTTTCCCAAACATTGGACGCAGCATCCGTCTTCTTCCTTCAGAGGCACACCACGAGCGTTCAAGTTCTTGGGGATATGGCACTCGGTGAGGTCGGGTGCCTTTTGCAGATCAGCCAAGGCCTGACCGGGAGTGGAAACCAGGTTTGCGGCGCCGTAGAGTCCAGTACCCAAACCAAGAAGCATGTTCCTCCGGTCGACCTTTGTTTCGATATTTTTGGAAGAGTCGACGTCGGAGCAGGAAATCTGAAGGCGGCGGCCGCGGTTGCGCTTTGCATGGGTGATGAAATAGGATGGCTTGACGAAGACAGGACGGGAATGGGAGGAGGTGGCGGGGATGGTGGTGGGATGACATGGAACAGATGCCATGGCTAGCTAGCTACGTGCGTACAAGTGTGTGATGGCTTAATTCAGGGTGTGCACCGAGCTTACCCTATTTATAGTGGATTCTTACTGTATCTTTTTCATTATTAAAAGTTCAATTCGTAATTTAAATAAGTAATTAATGGAGCATGTATGTCGTGTTTCATTAATGAGGTCATAGTTTATTGATTTAATCTCAGGAGCTAGCTTGGTCACAGAATAGACATTTAAAAAAAAAACCCACTCATTAGCGAAAAATTTGTAATAAAAGAAATTCTGTGATAGTTTAAGGTATGAGTGATGTACCAGTGATAAAATTTAATATAAATAAATTTATAAAAAAAATTAGTGATAAGACATTTACTAACGATTTTATTATAAATGAAATTCGTTATATATAAAATTAAATTTATAATGTATTGATTTGTCACTAAATGAAATGCATTCTTTGAGTGGAACCAAAAGCATTATTAATTGCATGCAAATTCAAATAAATTTTATTTGGGTGATAAATCCAAACTCACCGACCTATATGGTCTGATTTATTTCCTTAACATTTCTTTATCAAAAGATAAAATTTTCTCGGTGTAACAAATTACAAGCTAAACATAAATAATTTCATCATATGTTATGGACATCCTTGCCGTCCGGATTTTTTATTATATAATCGTATTATATCTTTTATTATATTTATCAATACACGCGGACGGGATCCCCTACCCCAAAATGATGCCCCATCTCATGCCTCATACTCTAAATTCACGACACGTGTAAAATCTAATTAACATAACTAAATAATCTGCCGTTAAGTAAATCTTAAAGATTTACACGTGTCGTGAATTTAGAGTATGGGGCATGAGATGGGGCATCGTTTTGGGGTAGGGGATCCCGTCCGCAATACACGCCACGTGTATTGGTGAACAGTCGAAATAAAAAAGAGAAAAACTCATGATATGGAAAAAAATATAAAGATTTTCTTTCCTTACTTTGACCGCTCACTAATTAATATACGTGGAATGTATTGATAAGTGAAATAAAAGATGTAACGCGATTATGCAATAGCAGATCCGAACTACAACCTCAACGCCAAATATAGAATATTATAATGCAATGAATAGCGAATTTAACCTCACTAGTGTAGATCGTAGATAGAGCAGCCAGTGTTAATCTTCCATGAGGATGCATAAATATGTTTTGAGTTTGACAGTAAATAACGACCCCACATTTTTCCGAGCCAATTCTCTATTTTGATCTTCTATTCTTTTTCTTTTAATTACATTTCTTATCATTGGTAAATTTATAATGTTTTTTATTAGGAAAAATATTATTTTTGGTCCCATATATTAGGCTCTATCCAATTTTGATCCAATTATTCCTAAAACTATTTCAAGTTATTTCAAACAGTCTTCCAACTAACTTTAGTTAGATTTTTAATCGTAAATGCATGAAATTATTACTACAAGAAAATGAGTAAATTGTTAATATTGATTCTAGAAAACTTGTCGCCAATTATATACATTTAGTGGCAAAAAAAAAAAAATTGTCACAAGAATAATTTTTACAAAGTCAATAGTGAGAATATAGCGTCTAAGATGTCACAATTGATAATTAGTGATACTACTATGGCGATAATTTAGTGACAATGACAATCATAATAATATTATTTTGTTGCTAAGTTGTTACCATATGTGTCTATATATTTTTGCCTAATTAAACCCAATCAAATTGGATTTTGTCGATACTAATTAAGGGCTTTTGACGGGCTCAATGAAACTAACAATTTGGGGCCAACATGATCATCTTGATGATGGTAGTGCGGTGGTCCGATGGTAGCTTCGACAGTGCTTGGGCAGGGGCGAGGGATTTGAGGTGGCCATGGTGGAGGTGGCCAACGTGGGCGCGCTGGTAGTGGCCGGCTTGAGAGAGAAGATGGAGAGAATAGAGAGTTGATTGGAATGGAAGAAACAAAGCAAGAAGGGAGTAAACAAGGGAAAAGAAAAAAAGAAGAAAAAATGAGGAGAAGAAAAAATTAAGTATATCTGTAACGGTAATTTTGTTAATTTTAAATATTGACAAATATGGTTTAAGGTGCAGTGAACAAATTTTTATAACCGCGGAGTTTATTTTGACACTTAGAAAACCTCAGGATTTAGCGTGTTATTTTGGCAAACCACAGGAGACTAAAGTGCATTTTTCCCCTGATAGATATGTTTACCCATTTAATTTGTTAGTTGCTTGCAAAATTTTATGCGCGAGATTTGTTTGACAGATTTATTAGATTACAGATCACATTTAAAAGAGTGTGATACGTTTTTCGTTCTTTTATTTCTCCCTTTAATAAGTTTGGAAAGATAATCTTATCCTTTTTAGATGCTTCTTGTTTTCCGAACACCAAGAATTTGTAACGCGGGAAAAGAGTTCGGCCTTTTGTGAGTTTAATCGTCTTGATGGGAAAAGAACCTGCAAAAAAGGGGGTTAGCATTCCAGTGAATTAAGTCAGTATCTATTTAGGAATGAGAAAAAGTATGCAAAAAATGATGAAATAAACATAAACGATGCTCAAAATTGTCAAGGTTATGCTTAAAAACAATCAATAATGGCTTAGAGAACTTTTGAGAATTCTTTCAGAACTAAGAGAGTAATTTTATGTTTAGCCCATCCGCCCTTGCCTCTGTACACCCCTGGTCCTTATATAGAGCCAGGGACGTAACTGACCTGTCTCGAGAATCAGGGCGTGCTCCACGAAATCAGGGCGGTTGGGGGCGCGTTAGATGCGATTCCTCCAGATTCGGTGGATGCATCCAAGCCTCCTTATCCCACGTGCCTTTTGACTCAGGTCTAGGGTTAGCTAGGTGATAGGTGGGCCTAGCTTGAGACCTCCCTTCTTGATCTTGGGCTTAGGGACGTACACTTCCTGGGCTTTGATCCAGGGTTGATGCCGGACTTTAGGAACGACCTATCCTTTTTGGGTCTTGGGCTCAAGATTGTATCTTTCCTGGGTTTTGGTCCAGGGCTGTTCTTGGACTTTTATTAGGATTACTTCATAAAAAGCCCAATAAAAATAAAGCCATATCATATATATATATATATAAAAATAACGACCTCTTTCATAAACCTTAAAAAATGTTAAAATTACAATCTCAAATCTAGCGACTTTATATCTGTCTTTTGCTTTTGGAATTAATCTGAATTGCAAAGAAAATTCCGACTATAGGTTCGTTTGACCCATTCTCACTCTTATCTTATGGCTTTATTATTGAATTATTCGTATTGAAATTGGTGAATTGTGATGAGATTGACTTAGGTTTCAGATTTTCTGTGAAATTTGGAACACCATATTTGTAGATTTTATATCTTTGATTTTGCGTGAAAATGCTTTTTTGAATGAGCAACATGTGGCTTTGTTCTTTTATTTGCTTTCATATTCTACACAAGGTTCCAACAAAACATCAACAATTGGATGGTTGAAAGAGCTATTTGAGGATACACGTTTTGAAAATGTGAAAATGTATTTTTGAATGAGAAAAATACAAGTTTTGCTTTCAATATGCTTTTTAATCAATAATTTGTCTGTATTTGAGGATATTTTTTATTTTTTTAAATTGTGTTACCCGAATCAAGGTGGAAAATTGTACCCTTGATAATAGAGTGAATTACAAAAACCTCCCCTGAGATTTATTGAAATTACAAAAAAAAAAAAAAAACCCTCTACCTATAGAAAATTACAAAACCCCCTTGAGGTTTGTCGTCGTTTAACACGTTGCACCTTCCGTTAGGTTGACTAACAATTGCTTTTGTGATGTGTGTGGATTTGGTTGAGGTGCTGAAATTTATGGCTTGTCATGCAATTTCTTGGTCCTTAGCTCTCTACTCTATCTAGCCAGCCAAGTATACACTAGTCAAGGGTATTTTGGGTATTTCACAAAATATCCCAATTTCACTATTTTTAAAATCAGAGGGAAAAGGGGCATTTTTGGTATTTTGCATAGTCAGTCAGGTATAACATAATTAATGCAATCCTTAGGGGGTTTTGATAATTTCCGATAGTTGAAGGATTTTTTTGTAATTTCGATAAACCTCAAGGAAGGTTTTTATTTTCGCCCTTAATAATATTTGTTGTTCATTCATATCCATTCACTCACTGCACACTGATATCATTTAGAAAGGGATGTGTTGTGGTTAGGGGAAGATATTATTAAGCGTCCTTGGTGATGAATAAATGTTGAGGACTTTGTTCGTTTTATAGATGAAGAATCACTCATTGTGTTACCGGCATGGAAATTCTCAGAAGTGTTGGCAAACTATTTTCCCTTCAATTTGGGATTTGATCCTGAGAATCATTTTTCATACATTCTTGTATATAGTTTGATAAAGCCTTCTCCTTTGAAAGAAATAAAGTGGTACGGATATACATAGGTGATATTTTTCAATATTAGCTCTAAACATAATCTCATGGAATCTAAAGATAAATTGGTTGTAATCATGATACAATAATAATCTTCTACTCATATTTTGTCTGATTTGAATTCCACTGCCTACGGTTTGAAATCTTGTGTGTACTATAATCGTATTGTTTTATAATTAATGTATACATTGCGAATTCACATTAATCGAATCTGGGGATAGGTCTAAACCCACCAACCTATTGTCCAAGATCTCATGATGTCTTGTGCATTCATGTTAATTTCCTTCACATTTCTTTTTTTTTTTTACATGAATTTCTTCATATTTCCAAAGAAAATATTTATTCAGTGTAAAAAATTACTAGTTAAACATAAATAATTTCATGATATGATATGTGTATATCCTTATAAGTAAAAGTTTCATAAGCTAAATATAGAATATTATAATGCAATGAATAATGAAGTTAACCTTTCACTACTAGTGTAGGCTGTGAGTAGGGAAAATTTTGATCTCAAATCCGGTTGGTTGCACCTAGCTAACAAATTACAGGACAAATATAATTGATTACTCTTCCCTATGCACTAAATTAGAAGGCAAGTATAATCAAGCCTCGATAGATTATCTATATTCTAAGAACATATTTGTTAATTTGAAATGAATCTGATAGATACGTTTACCCATTTAATTTGTCAGTTGCTTTCAAAATCTTAGGCCCATAATTATACAAAGATCCAAGATTTGTTTGACAAATTTATTAAATTATAGATTACACCTAAAAGAGTGTGATACGTTTTTCATTTTTTTATTCCTTTCTTTAATAAGTTTGAAAAGATAATCTTTTATATATATATATATATATATATAATGGCCTCTTTTATAAGCTGTAAAAAATATTGAAATTACAGTCTCAAATCCATCGACTATATATCTCTCTTTTGCTTTTGGAATTAATCTGAATTGCAAAGAAAATTCCGACTATGGGTTCGTTTGACCCATTCTCACTCTCATCTTATGGCTTTATTATTGAATTATTCATATTGAAATTAGTGAATTGTGATGAGATTGACTTAGGTTTCAGATTTTCTGTGAAATTTGGAACACCATATTTGTAGATTTTATATCTTTGATTTTGCGTGAAAATGAATTTTTGAATGAGCAACATGTGGCTTTGTTCTTTTATTTGCTTTCATATTCTACACAAGGTTCCAACAAAACATCAACAATTGGATGGTTGAAAGAGCTATTTGAGGATACACGTTTTGAAACTGTGAAAATGTTTTTTTGAATGAGAAAAATACGAGTTTTGCTTTCAATACGCTTTTTAATCAATAATTTGTCTGTATTTGAGGATATTTTCTCCAATTTTGTTACCCGAATCAAGGTGGAAAATTGTACCCTTTGATAATAGGTAAATTAATTCACTAATTTCAATACGAATAATTCAAGAATAATTTTAAAATAATTTTATTAACTTTAAAGTAAGTGTAAATTTTATTCAAATTGATTACGACACTTTATTCAAATTGATTTAAAATTTTATTAAATTTAAAGTAAGTGTAAATTAAAATAATTTAATGCAAAGTGGAATAATATAGTTAAAGAATAGATAAATAAGAAATTTATGAAATATTAACAATATGACAAGAGAAAGAAGAAAGAGGAAATATACTAGTGTGTATTAGTATTAACCTCGAGCTATACACGAAATTCAAAAAAATGTTGTAATTTTGATTAGAGTTAATTACATCTACACTCCTTACGAGTTTACAAAATTCTCACTAGTAGCCCTCTTAGATGAAAAATTACACTTACACCCCCTTTAAAATATTAAAATTACATATGCACCCCCTTCCGGTAGGGTTCCAGCGAAAAAGTGATGACGTCAGCCAAAAATTTATGTGATCTGACTATTTTACCCTTGGTAATTTTGCAAACTTAGAAAGGAGTTGTATGTAATTTTTAAAGTAGAGAGGGGGTGTATACGTAATTTTTTTATGAAAGTAATTAACCATTACATTTTCAAAATTTGACTTTTGAAAATTTAAAAATGAACGTTTATGACTGTTTTTTGACTATTAAAGTTGTTCCTCTCTCTCTCTCTCTCTCTCTATATATATATATATATATATATATATATATCTATTACAACTTCATTTGACATCAATTTAGTTTAAAGTATTTATACATGTTTTTTCTTTTTCCTAGCTATTCTTATAGGTTGCGTTTGGTATGGGTTTATATACGGGATTATATGTGTATCCCACCTATAATTATATTTGGTAGATTTTTTTCAGCCATTTATAAAGCATAAGTCCAGTTTCTTATCCATCCATTTATGGGATAGCCCATCCCGCTATGGGCATGGGATGTGTAATCCACTTGATTTGGATTGAGTTGATAAAATTATAATTTACTGTATTACACTTAAATATATATGATGTGGCTTAAATTAAAAGGGTTTTTGTGATTTGCTTCAAATTCATATGGAAAAAAGAATACTATCAAACATAATTTGAAGGATATATCATGAAATAATCACTACTAGAAAACACAGTTTTGGCCACGGATTTTTAGCCACGGATAAAATCGGTTGCCAATAGCTACGGAAATGGCCACGGATATAAAAAAAAAAATGAAAACATATGGCCACGGATAAATCCGTGGCCAAATTTCCACAATTCCGTGGCCATTTCAATTTATTTAAAAGAAAAACATAAATAAATAAATTTTTTTTTTTTAAAACAAATTTGGACTTGGCCACGGATTTATCCGTGGCCAATAAATATTTTTTTTTTAAATTTGGACTTGGCTACGGATTTATCCGTGGCCAATAAATAAATTTTTTTTCAAAAATTTGGACTTGGCCACGGATAAATTCGTGGCCAATAAATAAATAAATTTAAATTTTTTTAAAAAAATTTAGACTTGGCCACGGATTTATCTGTGACCAATAAATAAATTTTAATTTTTTTTAAAAAAATTTGGATTTGGCAACGAATTTATCCGTGACCAATAAATAAATAAATTTTTTTATTTTTAAAATTTGGACTTGGCCACGGATAAATCCGTGGCCAATAAATAATTTTAATTTTTTTAAATTTTAAATGACTCGTTTAAATCGCCCGATCCGACATTACGGGGCACCAAAAGGTTCGAGTCATTTCGAAATCATATTATTTTCATCATGGTTATTATATTTTCCCATCTTATGCGTTGAAAATTACAGTTTGTTTAGCGAGAATACATTTTTCCTCTTTCGGTGACATATACGAAACTTCGTATTTCGGTATCAATGTGTGCTAACGTCAGTTAACTTGTATAGGAATTATAAAAAATGGACTTTCAAGTAGATTAATTAGTGTTGAAGTTGTATTGCTCCAATCGTACGGTTCCGTCTAACCCAATTAACGAAAACGCACGATTCGCCAAAGTCAACATGAAGTTTTGACCATTGGCCACGGATAAATCCGTGGCCAATAAATAAATTTAATTTTTTTTAAAAAATTTGGACTTGGCCACGGATTTATCCGTGGCCAATAAATAAATAATTTTTTTTTATTAAAATTTGGACTTGGCCACGGATTTATCCGTGGCCAATAAATAATTTTAATTTTTTTTATTTTAAATGACTCGTTTAAATAGCCCGATCTG
The DNA here is from genome assembly GCA_026212405.1 of Petrea volubilis. Classification (NCBI taxonomy): domain Eukaryota; kingdom Viridiplantae; phylum Streptophyta; class Magnoliopsida; order Lamiales; family Verbenaceae; genus Petrea; species Petrea volubilis. Next base: position 38,162,297 of record CM047870.1, read on the forward strand.
ACATTACGGGGCACCAAAAGGTTGGAGTCATTTCGAAATCATATTATTTTCATCACGGTTATTATATTTTCCCATCTTATGAGTTGAAAATTACAGTTTGTTTAGCGAGAATACATTTTTCCTCTTTCGGTGACATATACGAATAACTTCGTAGTTCGGTATCAATGTGTGCTAACGTCAATTAACTTGTATAGGAATTATAAAAAATGGACTTTCAAGCAGATTAATTAGTGTTGAAGTTGTATTGCTCCAATCGTACGGTTCCGTCTAACCCAATTAACGAAAACGCACGATTCGCCAAAGTCAACATGAAGTTTTGACCATTGGCCACGGATAAATCCGTGGCCAATAAATAAATTTGAATTTTTTTTAAAAAATTTGGACTTGGCCACGGATTTATCCGTGGCCAATAAATAAATAAATTTTTTTTTAGAATTTGGACTTGGCCACAGATTTATCCGTGGCCAATAAATAATTTTAATTTTTTTTAATTTTAAATGACTTGTTTAAATCGCCCGATTCGACATTACGAGGCACCAAAAGGTTCGAGTCATTTCAAAATCATATTATTTTCATCGCGGTTATTATATTTTCCCATCTTATGCATTGAAAATTACAATTTTGAAAGTATTGATCTAACGATGGCACTATATTTTCATCGCGGTTATATTTTTTGTTTTGAAAGTATTGATCTAACGATGGCACTATATTTTCAAATTTGATTGATTTTATTTTGTCAATTACACTAAATTTAAGTAAATAAATTGATAGTTTGACATACAATGAATAAGATCACTTTAATTTCTTAAATTGAGTCAAAATAATCGATGAAAAATTTTAAATTTTTATAAGGTCAAAGTTATAATTTTTTTAATTTTGCTTTTGTATCCAAAAATTATCTGTGGATAAAAGTAAAATTAGAAGGAATTATAATTTGCACGATTTAATATTTTTTAATTAAATCATAATAAGTATGAATTAATAAAATATATTCATATATAGATATAAATTAGTAAAATTTGATAACAAAATTCAATATATAAATGTATATAAATATTCTTGGCATGACATTTTGATCAAGAAGCTCATCCTAGCCTAGCGGTAAGAAGCTTGGCAATATTCCAAGAGGTCTCGAGTTCGAGTCCCACTTGTAACGATGAAAATCAATTAAAGAAATGGGCACGCCGAGTTGGGCCGGGTCGCACCACTGGGCTGGTAGGCGCGTGGGTTGGGCCTGCTGCGGGCGTAGTTGGGCTAGGTCCAGTTTTTTTTTTTTTAATAATTTTTTTAGCCACGGATTTATCCGTGGCTAGATTTAATTTTTTTAAAATATTTTTTTTTATCTTAGCCACGGATAAATTCGTGGCTAAATGAAAAACTAAAAAAAATTAATTAATAGTTGGCCACGGAAATATCCGTTGCCAAATTTATCATTTTTTTTAAATTTTTTATTTTTGGCCACGGATTTATCCGTGGCTAAATTTATTTATTTTTTTAATAATATTAATTTTGTCCACGGATAAATCCGTGGCTAGATTTAATTTTTTTAAAAATTTTTTATTTTTGGCCACGATTAAATCCGTGGCCAAATTGAAAAAAATCCGTGGCCACTGTCCGTGGCCTTGTTTAGCAACGCCACATTTGGCCACAAATTTTTTCCGTGGCCATTTGCTTTGGCCACGGATTTTTTGCCAAAATCCGTAGCCAAATCCGTGGCCAAATCCTTGTTTTCTAGTAGTGAATACTTACAACCAAATATATTAATGCAATGGATTGTTATCAAATTTATAGCATATTTGTCTAATGATTTTACTGTCACACACAATCTTATACTGCTACCAAGTGCAACTCTAGTGTCTTATGTTGAAATAGAAGAAGTATATAGATGCCAAAAAAAAAAAAAAAAAAAAAAACAAAATCAATTCGACTTGAAAACAAGCATTGTGATAGTGGATACGAATGAAATTGTGGTGGTTTTAGTATTATTGTCCACCTGATAGGTACTCCCATTGGTGTCTTCCATACTTGAATTAAAACAAAGAGGCTTCATATGATGCCACATGAATAAATGAGGCCGTAACATATGCTTGTTAAGAAGCTCTACGTAAAGATACTTATGGGGGCAACATTGTGCCAAAGTTTATGGCGTTTAACCTCATATTACTTGCTATTTATTTATTTTTCCAAATTGTTGAGTCTATCTATTTATTTATTTTTCCAAATTGTTGAGTCTATCACTAACTAATTAGTATTATTATTGTACATTTTTTTGTCAATAATATAGTATCTTTCATATTTTCATATGATTTTGGCAAGTTATTTTATATGTATTATTTTCAATTCTGAATGTATAGTTAGATTTGAATATTAAAAAAAGGTTGGATTTTTTACACACCTCTTGCAAAACTCTATTACATAATACATACAAATATATTTTAGGTTACAAGAGCTATATGGAAATAAGAAAAATAAAATATTATTGACAACATATGAAAATAGGAAGGATACAATATTTTTTAATAAATTAAAGCGTATAATAATAATACTAATTAGTTAGCATTAGACTTGACAATATGATAAAGCAGACAAATAGCAAATAATATGATGTCAAGTACCATATGTTCTGGCACAATTTTGCCCCCATAAACATATTTAGCTAGAATTTCTCAACAAGTATATGTTACGATTTTATTCATTCGCGTGCATCATATGAAGGCTCTTTCTTTTTAATTCAAGTAGGATAGACCCCAATGATTGTACCATGAGTTGAGTAATAACAATACCATATTTACCATGATTGTCATTCATATTCACTATCATAATGCTCCATTGCAAGCCAAATTGATATTTTTTTGTTTTTGTATTTCAACCCTATACATTAAAAAAATGGCTAGAATAAGCCACGTGTGTGTAATCTAAACTAGATATATGTCAAATAAAGTTGTAATAGTGCATATATATGGGAGGGGGGGGGGGGGGAGAAGACAGAGAGAGAGAGGAGGAACTTTAATAGTCAAAAAATAATCATAAACGTTCATTTTTAAATTTTCAATAGTCAAACTTTGAGAATGTAACGGTTAATTACTTTTATAAAAAAATTACACATACACCCCCTCTCTACTTTAAAAATTACATACAACACCCTTAAAAGTTTGCAAAATTATCAAGGGTAAAATAGTCATATCACATAAATTTTTGAGTGACGTCATCACTTTTTCACCGGAACCCTACCGGAAGGGGGTGCATCTGTAATTTTAATTTTTAAAGGGGGGTGTAAGTGTAATTTTTTATCTAAGAGGACTACTGGTGGGAATTTCATAAACTCGTGGGGGGTGTAGATGTAATTAACCCTTTTGATTATAACATGGCTAACATGAATAAGAAAAGGAAAAAAAAATGTAGATATTGTTGCAACACATCTGGACTCAATGATTAGATCCTAAGCAAAGAGGCCAAAAGATACAAAATTTGTCTTTACATGTTGTCTTGAAAAAGAAAATGTGAAACTATTTTGACAGAAATTGAAATTTGCAAAACTGAATGGAAATTATAGAATATATCATCGGAAAAGAAGAAAAGAAAAGAGACAACTAGGGCTGTAAACGGAAAACCGAAAATTCGATTACCGTCCGCATCCGTATCCGTTTACGAGGTATATTATCCGCATCCGTTTAAAGTGGATATATCCGTATCCGATTATATGTATCCGAGTAATAAACGGATACGGATATGGTAATTAGATATCCGCTCCGTTTAATATCCGCTCCGATTGTATATCCGTTGGATATATCCGTTTACTTATATCCGTTATCCGTATTCGATAAATTATATTAAATTATTATTATAACCTTATCTCTTCTTACCCTTTATATGATTTAATTAGATTATTTATTAATTTATATACATTATAAGAATAAATAGAAAAATAGGAATGCATAATATGAATTATATTAATTGCATTAATGATAAAATATACTAATATCTTTTTACTTTTGATGTGCTTTAATTAGATTATTCATATTTGTATATTTGCTATGTTATAAATTTTATTTTATACTTTAAGAATAAATTAAATGAGTAATACATATTATATTAATTATAATAAACAATAATGATAAAATATACCTTAAATAATATAAATAAAACACTCTAATTGTCTCAAATATTCATAATTCAACAAATAATGAGGGTTAAATTGTTTGTCCGCCACAACTGCTTCTCCTACAGCCGCATCCCAGTTTGTTTGTCTCTCTCTCAGCCGCCCTAGCCCGTAGCGCGCTGCCGCTGCTTCACGCCCAGCCGAGACGCCCGTTACTGCTCCAGATCGCCGCCAGTCACTTCTCCAGCTCCGGCCGCCGACGTTGCACCTTCTCCACCGTCTCCAGATCCGAATCAAGTATAGAGCTGCTGCAGCCGTTCGCCGGGAAACGCCTCTTCCTGCTCATGCTTCAGCCTCCAAGGGAGATGCAACTCCGATCCGCTATAGCCGGCACAGATCTGATCTGAACCGAAGTAAGCTTCAATTTCATCCTTTATTTTCTTGATTTGCTAAATTTGATTATGCCGAAATTTGATTACTGCTGCAAAGTAGAAGAAATAAAGAGAGCCCATTTGGTTCAAAATCTTTGCTTCTATATATGTATTTTACCAGATCTCAGTTCTTTAATTAGGGATCTCAGTTCTTTGATTACTTCTTTGCTTTAATTTGATATATGTTCGAAATTTTGCATTTGCTGATTTGTTATTTGCTTGAGTTAATTTGTTTTGGACGATTGAATTTGGACGATTTAATGCAATTTTTGGAAAGAAAAAGGGGTCTTTTTCTTGAGAAGAAGTAAGGTAGTTAATGAAGCTTGAATTAGGGATTATGTGATTCTTTGCAGGGTTGCTAACGCAACTTGATAGCAGAATGGATAAATTAACATGGATTCATTATTATAACTTTTTGATTGAAAATGAGTTCATTATTTATTTGTAGAGAATCTGGAATGAAACTATTCCTTTGTCTTTTCTTATTGCTATGCAATTTTCTTCAAAATTTTATTTTTACTCCTCTTATTTCAGCTGCTATGAGTTTCTTAAAAAGAGGAATGGGAAATGGGAAATGGGAAATGGGAGCAAAAGTTTGTAGACATTTGAAAATTTTTAAAGATGCTACTGATGCACTTTCTGGAAGTAAGTATCCAACTGCCCCTTTGTACTTCACATATGTGTGTCATATAAGAGTTGCATTGATGGCTTGGAATAAGAGTGATGATGAAAATATTCGGAGAATGACGTTTTTGATGCAAGCAAAGTTTGACAAATATTGGGAGGAATGTAATATGGTGTTGACTATTGCTTCGATTCTTGATCCCAGATACAAGATGACTCTAATTCAAGCTGCTTTTGATAAAGTGCTTGGAGCAAAGGTTTAGAAGCTACTTTGTTAACAATTGTGATTTGTGATCATTTATGTAATGTTGTGTTAACATTTTGGACTTTGATTGTATTTGCTCCTTTGGGATGTAAAACATTCTAAATCTCGGATAGTATTTCACTTAATCATGTAAAAGACTTTGGTGAGATAAAGTTTGTTTTATTCTACTTCATATTGTATTTTATCTCATATTTCTTTTTTTAAATATGCATGAATGTATAAACAGATTCGGATATTCGGATAAACGAATTCGGATATCCAATCAAATATTCGGATAAACGGATTCGAATATCTAAACAGATATTCGGATAATTATTAGCGGATTCGGATATTCGGATATCCAAAAATTCATAATTATATTATATTTTAAAAAATACTAAACGGATACGGATATATCCGAATTCGCAAAACATCCGCCGGATGCAGATTCGGATATAGGTTGCCAATATCCGACGGATTCGGATACGGATACGGATACGGTAAAACTTAATCGGATACGGATTCGGATACAGCATATCCGCTCCGTTTAATATCCGTTTACAGCCCTAGAGACAACCTTATGCCTAAAACAACAAAAATATGTTTCATGTTGCTTGGCTTAAAAAAAAATTGGAAAAATAATACTCACTTTCATGAATTTAGGCCAAATTATAAATAATCCTTTCTTATTTCAAACATTACCATGATCCGCCAAAGTGTTGATCCCTTATGTTAACTATGACAGAATAGATAAAAATAGTATTTATCATGCATGTTTCTTTTTCTCTCTGTGATTTCAATCTATTATCATACATGTTTCTTTTTCTTTCTCCCCTTTTGGTGCAAGGCCAAAAGTCAAAGTTGAAGCTCAAAATCAAATTATTACTGAGTAGGAGGCAAAAGATCGAGACAAAAGTCTTTTGGGTAAGGCTGGTTTTTTCTGGTATATCCAAAAATTATAAAGAAGAAAAAAATATTGAAATAAAAATAAAACAGCTTACGGTATCCTTTTCTAATTTTTCTAAATTGATTTAAGATTTTGTTAGTTAAAATGATTTCATAATAAAACAGTTGAGTATAAATATTTTTAAAATTATTGAAGTAATTTAAAAACATGAATAAATATTTGTTGTTTAAGTTTTTAAAAAATATAATAAAATATTACAATGGAACCCTAGGTAATTTAAAAACTTACAGTAAACCCCTTGAAGTCTTGAACAAAACAATAACTTTCAACATGCCCAAAGGGTATTTGCCAGTTCAAAGTGGGAAAATTTGATCAAATGGAATATTTGAAAATTCATTAAAATTTTCAACAAAAACTATAAGAAATCCTAACGGTAACTAATGGTAGGGTATTTTTTGTAAATGATGACATATATTGGGGGGTTATTGTAATTTTCAAAATTAGAGGGGTTCATTTGTAATTTTACCTAAACTCGAGGGATGTGAGGTAATTCTCCCAATTTTTTTTTTAAAAAAAAGAAACATATAGAGTATAAGAATATTAATAGTTTGCTCGTAGTTAAATTGTTTAAAAGTGTAGAATTTTGTAAATGATTTAAAATAAAAAGATGAAGGACCATGTATATGAAAAAAGAAATAAATAATGCATACAATTAAAGGATAGGGTAGGATAAGGCATGGAAATATCTATCTTCTTTGAAATTTTTCTTAGACCAAGTCAAGCAAAAACTATAATAAAAGACAAACAGAAAAACAATCTAATATATTAGAATCTCAAGTACCCTTTGATTTAGTTCTTGAACATTAAGTTAAATATATTTCGAAGCCCATACATGCATTATCTACCATTGGGGCCCATGATAATATGGTCCCGCTAAATTATCGACCATTCACAAGACAAGTGTAAAACACTTACCACATGATTAATATTAATTCGGCCGAGCCAAGTCTGGGCTAAAATTTCTCCTCTCTATAAATCGATATGCCACTTCCAATAGAAAATAAGCCACACTCGGCATGGCATCTCTTCACCTTCTCTGTGCCAACCCTTTTAGCCCTCTCTCTACCAAGTACTCCCATTTGGTCACCCACAAAAAACCCAGCCACCGCCTTCGGGTTTCTTGCCAGAACCAAAATGACACTGCCGAGACTTCCCAGGTGAAGCTCGATAGGAGGAACATGCTTCTTGGTCTAGGCGGCCTCTACGGCGCAACTAACCTCATTTCCACTCCGGGCCAAGCATCTGCCGAGCCAATACCCACACCCGAGCTCAACAGCTGCCACATTGGCAAGAACTGGAACAAAGGTGGTAAGCCTCTAGAAGAGAAATGCTGCCTCCCTTATTCTGATAAAGTCATTGATTTCAAGCTCCCCCCTGTAACCAAGATGAAATTGAGGCGTTCCGCTCATAATCTTACACCTGAACAAATCTTCAAGTATAACCAGGCCATGGATTGCATGAGGCGCCTTCCCAAGGACGATCCACGTAGCTTCATGCAGCAAGCCAACGTCCACTGCGCTTACTGCAATGCTGCTTACTATCAAGCTGGAACTGACAAGGTGGATCTACAGGTCCACCACAATTGGCTTTTCTTCCCTTTCCACAGATGGTACCTCTATTTCTACGAGAGGATCCTGGGGAAATTAATCAACGACCCCAATTTCGCCTTGCCTTTTTGGAACTGGGACAACCCCAAGGGCATGACAATCCCGCCGATATTCTTGGATCCTAAATCCGCTCTCTATGACGAGAAGCGGGACCCTAAAAACGCCCAGCCAGATGTCGTGGTGGATCTTGGTGCGACCGGCGAGACAGACCCTCGTCAGAAGGAGACCAACAACCTGAGTATAATATACACTGAGATGATTCGCGGCAACGCCAATGCTTGTGATTTCATGGGAGAGAAATTAAGCAAAGGGGATCAATTCGAAACCAGTGGTTTTGGGTCGGTCGAGCGTGGATCCCACACCAACATACACGTCTGGGTTGGACTGAAGAATGATGATGATCGCACCGCTAATTCTAACGAGGACCTGGGTAACTTCTACTCGGCGGGTCGAGACCCGTTGTTCTACTGTCACCACTCCAATGTCGATCGCATGTGGACACTCTGGCAATATTTCCTGCCAAGCGAGAAGGTCCCCGACAAGAGGATCTTAAACCCTGATTTCCTCAATGCTCAGTTCTTGTTCTGGGACGAGAATAAGCGGCTGGTGCGCGTGAGGGTCAAGGATTCCCTCTCCAACCTGAAAATGGGATACGAATACGAGAGAATCGACCTGCCATGGCTGGACTACAGGCCACCACCTCAGTCGGCCGAGGCCAGGGTGAAAAGGGCCAGCATGAGTGCCAAAAAGGCGGATAAGGTGTTCCCTCTGAATCTGGACAAAATCGTGAGGATTGAGATTCCCAAGGCCAAGAAGGGTAAAGCCGACGAGCTGCTGGTGATTAATATTACGGCGGATCCCAGCAGATTCCTCAAGTTCGACGTGTTTGTGAACGACGAGGAAGACAAGCCGGGGGACGTTCGCAAGGCATCATATGCAGGAACTTTTGCTCAGGTGCCCAGCAAAATAAACGAAAAAAGTACTAAGGATACGATCAGGTTGAAGCTGACCGATTTGTACGACGACATGGACGTAAAGGGTGATGATACAGTGATCGTGACGGTGGTGCCCAGGCATAAGGGCCCTGGAGTTACGATTGGTGGTATCAAGATCATCGAGAATCCAGATGCTGATAAGACCAAGAAGAGAGATCCATTTGAGTGTTAATTTGCTTCGACCTTGCTGTGTTTGCTTTCCTGCTTTGTGGTAATCTTATACTGTACGCTCTGGAATTGGAACAAATAAAGTGCACCTAATTTCGTTCGTGTTATAATTTACATGTTTATTTCACAATACAAGAACTAAATAAAATTATAGTATTACAAGGGATTCTTCACAATGTGATAGAATTCCGTGATAAATTCGCCATAAATATCTTTATTCATGATGAAATTTTATTCTATACAAAAATTTCGTTAGTAAATCGAGTATTTTTTTATAACAATAATAGCGCGTTCAATTTAACTTGTAATTACACACAAATTATCCTACAACAACATTGTTTCATAATTGCTGAACATGAATTTAAGCAAAGACTAGACCGACACTGTGAAATATGTGATGCACTTTGTATAATTTGTAGTTAGAAGTGTTAGAAGTCAGATATTAGAGTTAGCATAGAAATCGCATTTCACTTATAGAGACGTATTTATGTTTTGTGTAGGATAGTTTGTTGTGAGCTTGACCATACACGATTACTAACCCAAGGTACATATATCTCTGTCTTCCACATTCTGTAACTAATTTTTGGAGAAAATAACAGAAACACAAATTCCCTACTTTTTCTCTCTCTACGTTTCATAATACATATTCTCCAATTCCATGGCTATGGAGGTTATTTACAGACACAACTAAAATTCTACAACTCGAGTTGAACTAGTTAATTTTCTCATTTTCTGATAATTCAATATTCGACTGAGCAATCTCAGCCAACCATGAAAGGGACTTCGACACATTTTTCAATTGGGCGGCCTCCATGCCCCTTGTACTGAATTTCTAGGATGTCTAGTGTCTACCTCTTGGATTTTGTTAGAACTTTAAATTTCAATTAAAAATATATGGAAAAATAATTTTCTTATTGAGATTATTACAACGTAACCTTGTATTTTTTTTCTTACGAAATACTTTGATCTAGATATAGCATCAGTGACCTTTTCTTTGTTTCTCCACTGAATTGGAGAATTTATGTGTGAAAATTGAAAATAGCTAAAAAGTCTTTAGTAAATGTGATAAAATAGTTACAATAGTTGTTCCCATCGGTAGTAGTATAAATAAGACTTGGGGTTAGACGGTCTACCCACTAGCTACAGACAACAGGTAAAATAAATAGTCAAATTAAAATATAAATATATATATATATATATATATATATATATATAGAGAGAGAGAGAGAGAGAGTAATACTACAGACAATCGGTAAAACAAATAGTCATAATAAGTTTTAGCCTCATGTGGGTGTTGGATCAACCGAGGGCCCCTAATATGCATAATTGTGATTTAGCTGTTTATGGTTGCCAGAGAGTGATGCCCTATATGGAAGGGATAAGAACACTAGTTAGCCCATCTGTGTTTTGTAAACTGTTTAAGTTACACATGTTTTGTGATTTAGCTGTTGACATTTATGCAATGATTTACACATGTTTTAATTACATCTTTGGGGGGGTTAGCAATTGATAGATAGATATGTTCAAGTGAAGATAAACCATAAATCTTTTAAGTGTAATACCCGACTTTTAGCTTCTTAATTAGGACTAGTCATATATTGACAATTGAATATATTCCAACCACAAGAATACAAAATGCTACTGAAGAAGATAATATCTTGATATTGAGGACTCTGAGTGAGTTTTTAATACGTAATAAAAATTCGATATTTTGGTGATTTAGACTTTTGTTTTGACTATATTTGGAATGATATTTTACAGCAGATGTGAAATCAGCTGAAGAGAAATGTAAAATCATTCGTGACCGCAGCAGCGACCGCTCTCCGCGGTCACCAATTAGTGTCGGATCTATTAATTTCTGATATCAAAATCAATACCCGCTTATTTAAATCAGTGACGGCCAGCTATTAATGGATCAACAGTGCAAAACATATAATCACAAGATTAAGTTCTTTTTTAGGACAGCATGTGAGGAAGTACCATTAAAAGGAATTCCAAATTTTTCACCGGGTACAAGCTTGCTTGTTACTGATTGTAGAATAGCTGTAATCATTGTCCTGATCAATATAATTGTCTTATGTGGGATCTGTTTTGAATGGACTTAAAAAAATATATTTTTTGAATTGTGTTTTTTATAAAAGAGATTTTTTTTTTAAGTCGAGTAATTTTGTCTTTGAATGTAATGATTAAAAATATTGCAAAAAACGTTTTTATTTGAAATTATTTTAGATAATTTCTAAACAAAATCATTTTGATCTTTTTTTCTTTTTGCTTCTATTTTTTTTCTAAAATGTTTTTCTTCTCAAAATATTAGTACTTCCCTCCTAATTAAAAAAAAAAAGTCCATCGAAATGGGTTTGAAATTAAATTCAAAGTTTCAAACACGAGAAATGAAAAGTATTTTTCTTCAAAGAAAATATTTACATACAGAAATAGGAAGAAGCCCGCCGCCCATAGTTTTCGTAATAGAGTTGAGATGGTATCTGAGAACTTGACAGAGTGAAGTTCGACAGGATCAGGTGAGAAATCTTTTTCAGGCAGCAATTATTTTTTCAGCAGCTTGAATTCCATACTTAACAGTACAAAAAGGTATTAGGCCTAAGGAGGCTCTTTTTGTTTTTAAGGACATTTTTTGTTGGGCCTCAATTTATAAGCCTTCGGAAGTCGGATCAATAAGGGCTGTTAAAGTAACAGCCACCGTAGGTTATTTTTTCGGACTATTTTATAAAGGCCCGTATTAATATGCCTCCAAACACCATCCTTTTTAGTAGTGTGTTGTACTGGGCTATATAATCAGGTAGAGCTCTACTGATAAGCAATCCTAGACCTTGCGTCACCAAAATGTGAAGGCATAGTCATAGATGAGCTACTCCTTGTAATTAAAAGGTACTAAATCCCTCTAAAGATTTTCATTACTAATTTTTCTGATCAGTTAGATTTGGTTAGACCACATTGCTTTTATCAAAATATATATATATATATATATATATATATATATGCACTTCAGTCCTACTCCAAGATATACATGTACTCCGTCAACTTATTCGGTACAATTTGTGTTAAGTGTGAGAGACAAATATTTGAGACCAAAATATAGCCCAGCATTTATTCATCCATTTTTACTACTTTAATTTAACGAGCATATATAGCTTAGTGTCACAGACAAACTTGATTGAATATCTAAAAGTCAATGATTCAACTTTTTCCAATGAAAAATTGAGTGATATTGGTTTTCTTCGATAGAAAATTACTTTGCGGGTCTTTTGGATATAAAAACCAAGTTTTAAGTTTTTTTTTTTAGTAATTTTTCAAAGAAAATAAACAAAAACCTAAAATAAGAAAAAAAAAATGGAAAGGAAAATTATGATTAAGGGAATAAATTTTTTTTAAAGTAATAAAAGGTAATGGCTTTCGGTATTTAGAGATAATGAACTAATCAAATTAAAAAAAATTATAATTAAGGGATACAAATTTATTAAATTATTTGAGAGACAATAATTTAAATATACTTAAAGATAAGGGATTAATAAAATTTCTAAATTACTAAAAAATTAATTATAAATTTATAATGTAAAAAACTAAAATTATGTTGGTTATTACAATTTTTTGATCCAAAAAATACATATTCCCTATGTAATAATTTTTCAATGCTGCTTGAAGTTTAATTTATTATTAAATTATTTTGAATATTTAATTATGAGCACATGAAAAAGAAATTTAGAGATCAGGAATTAATAAACTTTCTAAAAATCTACAAGTTATTGTCTTTTTAGTTATTTAATGAGATTTTAATCCCTTAATCGAAATTTTTAATTTGATTAGTCTATTATCTCTAAATATTTAAAAGTGATTACCTATTTATTAATCTTAAAACTTCCTAATCCATTAACCATAATTAATAATTCTTTCCCAAACTGGAAAGCCTAATTAAGTGGAAAAAGAAGCTGAAAACATGAATTTAAAAATGCCCCTTATTGAGTTCTTCCATCGACCACACCACAACCTTTGTTTTCTACTTCGAGTTCCAAATAAGATGGTAATTTTATACCAGTTGTTGTAATAATCGTCTGGTGATACGGACAACAGAAATGGTTTCCACTCTCTTCTCTCTTCTCCTCCTCCTCTCGACTCTCACACTCCTCCTCCGACCACCGCTCTCCGCCGCAAACCTCCACACAACCACTGCCCTTTTCAGATCACAACCCATTTCCGAGCTCAACTCACTAACCTACTCGTCCGCCGCCCACACTCCTCCGACCACTTTCTTTGAAGTCACAAAACCAATCCCACTTCCCCATACCAAACCTTGCTCCTATCTAGTCCTTCGACATGACTTTGCCTACACCTATGGCAAATCCCCTGTTCTTGTAGATTACAAACCCCCTTCGGATTGTCCATCTCAGAACTTCGCAAGAATCGTTCTTGAGTGGACGGCGACTTGCAAAGGCAGGCAATTTGATAGAATCTTTGGCGTTTGGCTTGGTGGGGTTGAGATTCTGAGGAGCTGCACCGCCGAGCCCAGAGCCACCGGCATTGTGTGGACAGTTAAGAAGGACATCACCAGGTACAATTCTTTGCTAATGAGTAATCAGACTCTTGCGGTTTATTTGGGAAATATTGTCGATAGCACATATACCGGCGTTTATCATGTGAATGTTAGTATGCATTTTTATCCCGTTGAAGAGGATTATGGTCATAATGAGGCTAATTATGGTGAATTTGATAATGGGTCTGGGTCCGGGGCTGATTTGATATTGCCCATTTCAAGAAACTTGCCATTGAATGATGGGCTGTGGTTTGAGATTGAGAATTCAACTGATGTAGAATCAATGAAGTTTGAGGTTCCCCAGAATGCATACAGGGCTGTGCTGGAGGTGTATGTTTCTTTTCATGAAAATGATGAATCTTGGTATGCGAATTATCCGGATGAGTACATTTCTGCGAATAATGTTACTGAGGTGCCTGGAAATGGACCATTTAGGGAAGTACTTGTTAGCTTGGATAAATTGTTAGTTGGCGCGATTTGGCCATTTACAGTGATCTACACAGGGGGTGTCAACCCCCTATTGTGGAGACCAATTACTGGAATTGGTTCATTTGATCTCCCTTCTTATGATATTGAGATTTCCCCTTTCTTGGGTAAAATATTGGATGGAAAGACTCATAAGCTTTCATTCAGCGTGACAAACGCTTTAAACATTTGGTATATTGACGCGAACTTGCATCTTTGGTTGGATAAGAAGAGTGAGAAGATAGAAGGGATGCTGATGGAGTACGAAAACTTCCCTCTTTCGTTCTCTCTTCTTTCAAATTTTACCGGCTTTGATGGATTGTTCATCACAAATGCTAGTCGGTCAATAATTTCTAGTGGATGGGTAAAATCATCTCATGGAGTGGTCATGACAAAATCACTCCAGCGATTCACATATAGCAACACTATGGTGATGGGAAATCACGGGGATTTACAGATAGTGGATCAGATTATAAATTTCAACGGCAGTGTTAGCATCAAGATGCCATCATCTTCTGTTTGCTCTACGAATTCACTCAAAAAGTTTAGCCTTCATCTTTACATGGATAATATCGACAAAGGATATGGAACATATGATTCTGTTGCTAATGTGACCTTAGGCATCGATGAAAAGAGGCGAAAGACTTCTGATCTGGGGATCTTCACAAGTGGGCTCAAGAATTTGCAAAGCGGGCAGGGCTCTATGCTTGTGAAAGGCAACTTAGTGGTGAGTGGACTCGGAAGCACTCAACAAGAGTACAATTATACAAGTGATAACTCCTGCTATTTTAGGAATGTAAGCAGCTCGAATTACACCATTCTTCATGATGAAGAGAGCAAGAGTTGTAAATACCAGAGGTGGTGGCCATTCTCATATCGGATGATGACCTTTTGAAGATCGGAATTAAAGGGTGAAAAGACGCGGCTTATTTGATTGTGCTGCAGAAGAAAATTTTCTCAGGGAACCAGATGTAATTTTCTTTTTCTTTTTGACCAATTCCCGTTTCCCCTTTTCTGATTATTTCTTGTAAACTAAAAGCTCAAAGATTTGTCTATGTCTACGATTTGAAATCATACTTTTTGCATACAGATTCTGCTCTATTCTGCAGAGCACACTATTTTGATTTGGAAAACTTTCTATATGAACTTGGATGTGTTCAGGAACAATTAATAAAATTCACTAATGGTCTTTCAAATTTAATTTTAGAGTCACTTTAATTACTAAAGTTTCAATTGTCACATTTTGAAATCTTTTGTTATAAATAAGTAATATTTTGTTCCTTCCAATAATTTTTCTGATCAAATTTTACCCAAAAACATTTAACTAAAGGCGCTTTTATCAAATCAATACAGTGCAATAAACGTTAAGATGAAGATTAAAGCAACCCACATAAAAGTTAAATACTTTAATTTTATTTTTCTATAATAATTTAAAGTTATTGCCTCTTTTATAATTGATTTATATCTCACTAACCTCTATATACGCCAATTTTTCTTTACTATTATTTTCAATTATTTATTTTGAGTGTATTTATTAGATTTTTAAGTTAAAGAGGGTATATGCTGACAAATATTAATAACTTTGACAATAAACCTTATTGTCGCACAGTATAGATAATTGATTTTCATAATCTTGGGAATAGTAAAAATTATTTTACACTCATACTGTAAAATTTTGTACGTTTCAAAATATGACTTAAAGACTACTTTCACTCATTGTTTGCGAGACAAACGAAATTAGAGCCTAAAGTGCGATAATAGTGAAACAAAGTTGTTTTTGCAGAGGACAGATTTGTGAATCCGAAAAAAAATAAAATTAAGGATATATGATAAGGTCACGATTAAATTATTAAAGATGAAATTAAGCGATACAAAACATAAGTAGAAGGACTAGAAACGCAAATTTTATTCCAAACCCAGATAGTACAATAGATGGAAAATTCTTGCTAGAACTCGAGTTGGCCGCATCCAATTAATATGATTGATTACTTTGCTTTAAAGCTTATATGTGATTGGCCGAACTTGGTCCGAACGAGAACTTCCGGGAGTAGTGCACAACATGAAATACAAGTCACAAACTAGAAATGAAAACAGAGAGAGATCTCACCCCACATGGATGGTACCACAAACATGGAATGAAACAGAAAATGTTTGAAATTATTACCAGCGGACCATTGATTAAGGCGAATCGGCGAATGCTCAACAATCAAACGAAGCTCTGGTGGGATCAGGCCTCGGATTTTCGATAATCTTGATACCACCAATCGTAATTCCAGAGCCCTGGTGCCTGGGCACCAATGTCACGACGATTGTATCATCATCCTTCACATCCATGTCCTTATACAAATCAGTCAGTTTCAACCTGATCGAAGACTTTGAGGTTTTGTCACTTGTTTTGCTCGGCACCTGTGCGTAAGTTCCTGCATACGCCGCCTTGTCGAGCTCTGTCACGTTGTCATCTTCATCGTTGACGAACACGTCGAACTTGAGGAAAGTGCTCCTGTCCACTATGATATCAATCACCAGCAACTCGTCGGCTTCTCCCTTCTTCGTCTTGGGAACCTCTACCCTCACAATTTTGTCCAGAATCAGAGGGAACAAATTGTCCACCTTTTGGGCTGTCTTGCTAGCTCTTTTGACCTTGGCCTGGGCCGTCTGAGGGGGCGGCCTGTAATCCAGCCATGGGAGATCGATTCTCTCGTATTCGTATCCCATTCTGAGGTTGTCGAGAGCGTCCTCCACCCTGACGCGCACCAGCTGGGCATTCTCGTCGAAGAACAAGAACTCAGCATCCAGGAAATCACGGTCTGTAATCCTCTTGTTTGGGACCTTTTCGCTGGGCAGGAAGTATTGCCACAATGTCCACATGCGATCGACGTTGCCGTGGTGGCAGTAGAACAATGGGTCTCTACCCGCCGAGTAGAAGTTACCCATATCCTCGTTAGACCCGGTCTTTGTTCCAATCCAGTAGTGTATACTGTTGTGGGATCCACGTTCGGTGGACCCTTCACCCGCGTTGGTGAATTGCTCCCCCTTGCGATAAGGCTTCCCCATGAAATCGCAGGCATTTGCGTTGCCACGGATCATCTCAGTGTATATTACGGTGAGGTTGTTGGTCACTACCTGAAGAGGGTTATCGCTCATGGTTATACCAAGATCCACCACGGCAGTTGGAGTGGTAGTTTTCGGGTCCCGTTTCTCATCATAGAGGGCGGATTTAGTATCCAAGAACATCGGTGGAACAGTCATGCCCTTCGGGTTGTCCCAGTTCCAAAAAGGTAAGGCGAAATTGGGGTCGCCGATCAATTTCCCCAAGATCCTCTCATAAAAATAGAGGTACCATCTGTGGAAAGGGAAGAAAAGCCAGTTGTGGTGGACCTGTAGATCCACGTTCTCAGTTCCGGCTTGGAAGTAAGCAGCATTACAGTAAGCGCAGTGAATTTTGGCTTGCTGCATGAAGCTACGCGGATCGTCCTCGGGAAGGCGCCTCATGCGATCGATGGCCTGGTTATACTTGAACATCTGTTCAGGTGTAACTCTATGAGCAGACGGCCTCACTTTTATCTTGGTTGGCTGGGGGAGCTTGTAATCAATGATTTTTTCTCCCTTATATTCGAGGCAGCATTTCTCTTCTAGCGGTACTGGATTATTAGTATCCTTGTCAGTTACATTCCAGTTCTTGCCAAGATGGCACTTGTCGAGCTCGGGTGCTGGTATTGGCTCGGCCGAGGCCTGACCCGGAGTGGAGACAAGGTTAGCGGCGCCGTAGAGGCCGCCCAGGCCAAGAAGCATGTTCCTCCTATCGACCTTCGTTGAGTCGACGTCGGAGCAGGAAATATGAAGGCCGCGGTTGCGCTTTGCATGGGTGAAGAAATGGGATGGATTAGCAAAGACAGGGCTATAAAGGGAGGAGTTGGACCTAGTGGGGGCGGTGACGCCGGCAGGGAGATTAAGAGAAGCCATGGCTGGCTATAATATTGGCTTAATTAGTATTGGGTAATTTGTGCTACAACTGCACCAAGAGTTTCCTTATTTATAATCGATTACCACTATATTTTTAGATTATCAACAGTTAGGTCTGATTAAATAAATAGACGAAGCGTGTAAAACCTGCATGCATGTTTAATAGACTATTTGAAATATTTTATTTCAAATTGTGTATTGTTGATTATTTAGTAATTTTGTAAGGAAACAGCTAAACGATCGATACTCCAACATGGTCAAATGCATGAAGACCAGTACTAATTAATTAGTTACTAATCAAGTTTTAATTTAATTAGTAAATTTAATTTGGTTGATAATTAGTCTGGTGCGCACCAACTTATTTTAATTTTATTTTCACTAACCCTTGCACGCCTTGGACATCATTGTCTTGTTTTCATATTACTTTTCTCCCCGTCTTTTTATTTGTTTACTAAAAGGAGTGATTCTCACTGTAAGAAAGTATTTTCTGCATTAGTAGAAAATCTATTATTGAGAAATTCTATCATAAATTTAAGGTATGCACAATGGATTAGTAGCAAAATTCGATGTAAATAAAACTAAAGAAACAATTGTTATACATTTATTAACAGATCAAATTGTTATAGAAAAAATTCCACAACTAGAAAAATAATCAATTTAAACATTACAAATTGTCACTATAATTGGATATATATTATGATACTTTTAATTTTGTGGCATTACTTGAAAGTGTTGTGTTTTCATATACCAAAAGCCTTTGTTGACGTTTCATAGTGTCCCTAAAATATAGTACAAAAAGCAGTCTTGATAAAAATTATTTATAATGACACTTTTTTGTAGGAATGCCTCAATTTCTATATTTGGGGTTAATTTTTTCACTCAATTACTCTCAACTTTTAAATTAAAAATTTTAATGGATTAATTTTTCCAACAGATACCTTTTTAAGTATTTTAGTTTATTCATATTGACGATGACTTAAGAAATTATATTTTCAGTATTTTTTTTTAATTCAAGTAATAAATACATAAAAATGATTTTTACAAAAATCAACCTCTAAGTTTGGAACGTTTAAATTTTTATCCTTAATATTGTACTTTTGAATTTTAGTTCTTTTAAAAATTTTAAAATTAAAAAATACAAATATAAATTATAAAAACTCAAAACCACGAACTTAGACGATGAATTTTGTAATAAAACTCATAAATCAATTGAAATCTTAGATAAATAAGCAAGAAACATAACATCTCGTCATGAACCAAAAAAATCAAAAATCCAATATAACTGTTTTGATGTGATTATACTCAGTTATATGTAATTCATTTTTCTTTCTTATAAATAGCAAAAGAAGTTTTTTTTTATTAATTTTCTCCTTAAATGACAATGAAGTTTATACATTCAGAAGCACCGTACTCCGCGTGACGTCATCACTGATCACTGCTCCTACCCAATTAATTAGGCCGAAAATTCAACGTAATCTGATATATCACTGCTATTAATCCGTTATTTATTTCAAAAGCGGCCGTCGTGATTCACGACGACATTTGATCAAACAGCTGTCCAACTCATACTTTTAAGTTTTAATCAATAAATTAAGCATGATCAATCTTTCTTTTTAATATTTTTTAATATTATTATATTCAAATTGAATGATCAAAAACATCAATTGAATATTACATATTTAAGCGAGCATGTAGTATGTAATTTTTCCAACTTGGATGAAGAAAATAAAGATGAATAGGTGAAATTTTTTTAATGAATAAGGTGTTTGAGCTCCATCAAATATCAAATAGTTCAAGTTCAATCACGTATTATATATATTTTATAAAAAAAAAATAATATATCACACGTGACTGGATTTGAATTATTGAATACACACACTCAATCCATTCAAAAATTTCCCCCAATAGCCGATGGGGTGGATAGGTGAAGAGGGACCGGTGTTAGGTGATGATGAACGAAGACAGCTGTGGGAATCCATAAATGAATGAATGAATGAATAAATAAAGGAAAAACATAAAAGAAAAGTGCAAAGAAACAGATTAGATAATAAAAAAATATAATTGTAATGATCCTCATATAAGAGGTGGGGTTGTTAACAAGATTATTTACTTTTGGTGATATTTTGTATTTTTTTTATTGAGTATTTCAGTATTTATTTTGAATATTTTAATTTTCTAGTTGTTCTAGTGTTCATTTCTAATTATTTTATTTGATATTTTTAATATGCATTTTGAGACTTCTTTTAAACTTTTTGAGTGCTTTACTGTTTCATTTTTTTATAGAAAAAATAGAATATTTATTTTCTTTTTTCAAAAATAATTGCGTATTAGAGTAAGGAATATATATACTTTTTAGAATGCAAGGGTTTGGGTTGTCATTAAAATGTAAGCTTTTTTATTAATAAATAATATATTTTTTAAATTAAAAAAAAAGGAGTGCATATTATTCAATACACAGGCAAAATTTATTTTCATTCCCGACTTTCACTTTCTTTTTTTTTTTTTCCAATTTTATCCCTCCAATTACATTATGGTGGCAATTTTCAGTTAAAAATGCATACAACCGAAAGTTACACCTTAATAAAACTTTAAACTATACTAGTCGGTCGGGCACACTTGATGTGTTTAAAACATAAACTTCTTAATATAAAATTAACATCTTTGTTGAATTTTATACATGATTATATATTTTTAATTATTCATAGTATATTTTATTAAATTTATTATAGAAAAATAGTTTAAAATAAAATTATAAAATTAACAAATAAATAAGAAAGAACAATTTTTCAAAATGGTAAAAGAGACTTGGATATATATATATATATATATATATATTGGTAGAAGAGAGAAAAGGAGAAAAGAAATAAATTAAAAAAATTAATAACGAGAGTGGGGAGAGGATAGAGAAAATAAATAAGAGACGTGAGACACTACAGACCCCCCCCCCCCCCCCCCCCCCCAAATGCTTTATTAATAATAAAAATTTGAAAAAATCAAAATCATCCTCTATTTTTCAAACTAATTTCAAAATCATCCTACATATGAAAATACAACACTTTCTACTTCAAGTTACACAATAAACACAATAATTTTACTAGTCTTGTATCAAATAATAATAATAATAATTGACGTAGCATACTTTTGAAAGGCGTATTTGAACAGGATGACACACGCCACGTGTTATCCTTCACCAGCGTTCAAGCTAACAAGCCCGGTTTATTGGCCGAGTCGGCTACCCCTTGAACAATTCCCATCGACATCCCCAATCGAGTTCTTTTTTGACCGGTACTATACTTGGTCCGACTAATTTTTGCTATCATTAAATGCTCCATAGGCTCAAGGAGTGGGACGACCATCAAATCCTATATCTCATTAATTAAGAGTCAACTAATATCATTAGGCCTTACCTTTAGGTTTACGTATCATCCCATCTCATCATACGAGGCCCTACTAAGCCTAAGGGTCCCATAGAGAATAACTTACATGGGCGCACTATAAATACCTTTACATTTATGGTAAGAAGGGAGGTCATTAATTGCTTTTCACCCATTTACTTTGCTCGAATCCCTATTCAATCTGATCAACTGACTTAAGTATCGAAGGGTCTTAACCGAAATCCATCTCGACTAACTCACGTTGCTTTTCCCTTATTGTAGGTCACATTTCCCAATCATAAACCATACACTCAGAGTTAGACCGGAGCATTCGATCGGCACGACAACTTCCAAAATCGACCCGCATCAATGATAATAATAATAATAATAATAATAATAATAATAATAATAATTTTACTAGTCCAACAAGGATCATAGATTTATACACATAAATTAAAACGAGCTAAGTATGCAATTAAAATTAAATCTACTACCGAAGTAACAAAAGCATCATTATATGGGTACCATGTACTTTCTCGGCCCATTTGCAGAACCAGAACCATTGAAATTAAATATAAATATAAAGGTGCAGTATGATAGTTGTTATGGATAATACAATTCAAATAACAATTGGGTAAAATGCATTTTTGCCCTCCTGTACTATGACCTATATGATACTTAACTCCTTGAATTTTTTTTAAAAATATTTAATTAGTGGATCATAATCGATTGGAGTATTTCATTTTTAAAACAGTGGGTATTCTTCTAATAAATTAATGCAATTGCTCTTGCGTTAACATCTCAGTTAGCTATACATGAATAGTGATTGCTATATGCTAACATATATACAATCCTTGACTGTGATATATGAAAATTGGCATTTCTGTTAAATTTAAAAGGTAATATCGTGACTAGTCAAGTTTAGGAGGTAAAAAAGTTTTTTAAAAACTATGGGGTAAGTGTTATATAATTCACAGTAAGGGGTTAATATGTATTTCGCCCTTATTATTATTTTGCAAACATAATAGCTCTTACAATCTTAAAAATGAGAAAAGAAATAATACTTAAATCTTTAAAATAACAGTTTACTGCACCCAATCAATAAATGGAGAAATTTTTATTAGTAATTGCTCTCTAAATATACATTCGATATGGCCTAATTTCTTTTTGAAAGCCATGTCACCAACAACCATGAGGGATTACTACAAGTATAAAAACATAATGCCCTCGATAGGGCTATCCTCAAATGAGATTTAAGCTGTGGTCTCCACCAGACTAAGCCATGGCGCAACACAAAGCAGCATGAGGACGAATGTCCTCGATAGCTAAAGCTAGCCTCGAGAGAGGCCTAAGTTTGTGGAAGAGGGCTTTTGAGTGAGGGAAAGCTCAGGAGAGGGAGTTCCTCCCCAAGTCTCTCATGTGACGGCAAACGTACTTGATTGAATAGGCTATCATCGAAAGAGGTTTATGCCAGAGAAAGGAGGCCCTTGAGTCGGCTAAGACCTGTGAGAGGGGATAGCCCCCCTGGGCCTACCTTATCAAAAGTATAGGATTTGTGTCCTCGATAGAGGGTCCAACGAGATCGTTGGGCGATCCCGCTAACTAGGCTAGATCCTAGGCGCAATAAGTCATCTCGAAACAAACAATGAAATGGAGTATTATCAAAAATAGGTACCCTGGTCAAAGACATGGGTCATATAGTCCTTAGGAGTAGTAGTTGGCACTCCAACTAAGATCCCCAACACCTCTGTCAAATGTGGACAGTTGTTGCCACCAAACACATACTGATAGGACGTACAATCTCTCTCAATCCCAAGCGTCTTAAATGCTCCCTCATAAGTGCAATTCCCAACAGTAAATGTCCAAGATTTGCATTAAATACAAAGATTAAACCCCATTAATGAAGTAGTGGTCTAGCTGGGGTAACCAAGTAGGACAAAAGGCATATCCACTTGTACTATACACGTCAATCAAAATAACCAACCCCCATCAATCACGTCTCATCAAAGCCACTCTCATATAAAAGGGCCTCCCAAGCTCAAGATAAGTAAGGGCAATATTATTATTCTTAACAACTAAAAAATATATACTATTCATCTCCTCCCTTCTTCCTCCTTAGTCCATCTTCAGCGAAAAGCTAATTTGAGCGTCGAAAAGCCTACGTAGGAGCATAATTGGCTAGTCTCATATTTACTTCTCCCTTTTGACAAGTGGGCTGCTAACACACATCATCGGAGCCACGAAAATTCGCCACATGGTCAAACTAAGAACGACCCTCATCAACATCAATTACATAATAAATGCACTTACAATATAAGTAATCTTGATATGACTAAACCCAATTCAAATTAGAATTGCCCATTGTGCTTTTTCGAAACCTGCAATGCACTTGACAACAAAAATCTTAGTGAAAATCATGTGGTAATTATTTTAATGAAGACTATTTAGACTTGATTTTTCACTACTAGAAAAAGAGCAAATAGCCACGAATTTTAGCCACGGGAAAAATCCGTGGCTAATCCCTGGCTATTAGCCACGGATTAGCAACGATTTTCGGTGAAAAAAATCTTTGAGCTTTAGCCACGGATTGGCCACGGATTACCCGTGGCTGATTTAGCCACGGCCAAGCCATGGCTAAATGTCGTGGCTAAATTTGGCACCAGTTTTGCCGCCAATGGTTAGCCACGGCTTGGCCACGGCCTAGCCGTGGCTGATTTAGCCACGGCCAAGCCATGGCTAAATGTCGTGGCTAAATTTGGCACCAGTTTTGCCGCCAATGGTTAGCCACGGCTTGGCCACGGCCTAGCCGTGGCTAATTTGGCCACGGTTTAGCCACGGCCTAGCCGTGGCTAAAATTTTTATATTTTTTTTGCAACAAATATGATTTGAACTCTTGACCTGTTAGTTAAAGTTAGAGCATTAAACCACTACACCACTTTAACTTTTTGTTTAATAATTAATTTTTGCTATACTTAAGTAATATATATATATATTATATTATATATATTGATATATATAATAAATGATTCGATATATTACATACGTATAAGATTAGATATACTTATATATATGTGTATTTATATATAATTAGTTGTATATATATTAGATGTATAAGTACATATATAACATATATTAGATATATAATACACTAATATATGTTTATTTCATATAGATGATTGATCATATATAGTACATATGATTAGATATATATATATATATATATTGGATCTATAAATACGTACACTACATTTATAACATATATTAATTAGATATGTTCTATATAGATATATACTTATATCATATAGACTATATATAGAGGATTAGAATGTACATATAATATATTAATATATATGAGATACACATTGACATATACGTATATTGATATATGTATATATGATATATATACTTGGAAATATATATATACCCATATATTGATATATATATATACTTGAACATATGTATATATATACATGATATATATATATAGCCATGGATTAGTCACAAATATATATATATATATATATATATATTGGTACATATATACTTGGATATATAAATATATGTATCAATATAAATTTACATATGTATCAATATATATATATATATAAAAATTTATTTGTGGTGCAAAAAAAAATGAAAAAAAAAAATTAGCCACGGATAAATTTTTGTTATTGATATTTTAATTATCTTAATATAAATTATCTATATATACTTGGATACATATATATATTGATACATATATATACTTGGACATATTTAAAATAGACACATATCTATCAATATATATACTTGGACATTTATATATATATATATATATATATATATTGATACATATATACATGGACATATTTAAAATAGATACATATATTGATATATATATATATATATATGATATATATACTTGACATATATTATATAATACCAAACATATACGAAGATATTGACAAATTATCACGAATTAAAGTTGCTATTATCTAAATATAAATTATATAAATAGACTTTTGTTATAATTTTTGTTTTTGATATATTAGTTTATTAAATATTTTTCATAAAAAAAAAGTTGAATATTGAACGATAAAGTCAAAGGTAAATATCTTTATTTTTTTAAAAAAAATAATTGGTTAATAATTTATAAAAATTACTAAAATTAAATTAAAAAAATTGATAAAACTAATGAAATTTATTAGATAATTTAAGTTTAAAATATTGTAACAATATAGTTTAAGTATAAAAAAAATCAATCAATAACCAAAGAACTCCCTTGGCGCAACGGTTACATGCTCCATTTATAACATTGATGTCCCGTGTTCGAATCTCCTTGAGCGCAAAAAAAAAGCTTGGGGACGCGGGTTTCAGGTCCGGGTTGGGCCGCGGGTTTGGGTGTAATTAGCTTTTTTTTTTTTTTTCCAGTGGCCACGGCCTAGCCGTGGCTAATCCGTGGCCCTTAGCCACGGCTAGGCCATGTCTAGAAAAAAGTGGCCAAAGTTGGCCACGGTTTGCCCGTGGCTATTAGCCACGGCTTGGCCGTGGCTAAGCCCAGCCGTGGCTAAAAAGCCGTGGCGAAGGTTAGCCACGCCACTTTTAGCCACGGAAAAAATCCGTGGCTAATCCGTGGCCAATCCGTAGCTAATCTCCTTGGCCATGGATTTTTTGTCAAATCCGTGGCTAAAAGCCTTTTTTTTAGTAGTGTTTTACATTAAAATTTATGAAATTTATAGTGACAAATAAAAAATTCTTATTATTGCCAAAATATGCATTATTGTTATTCAATAAGTAGCATTAGTGTAAAAAAAATGTTCTTGTCATTTAACATATACTATATATATATATATAAATATATTGATGAGCTATATGCCATCTCACCCCACCACATCAACGGAAACAATCCTGACCAAGTCAAGTGTGGGGCGCTGAGGCCCTCGACAGGACAGGTTGCCCTCGAATAAAGCATTAAGCCTGGCCGCCCTAGAGGGAGGTATTAAGCCTAGTTGTCCTCGACCTTGCGATAATACGCTCAGGTACTCACTGCCTGAGGACCGGTACCCTCGAAGAGACCCGAGGGCATCCGATCCAGGGAATGAACCTTGGGGCGCTTTGCATGAGAAAGTAACCCCCGGGCTTACTCTAAGGGGTTGTGATTTAAAGGCTCCAAGGCCCCTGCAGCTCCTTGAGACCTAATGAGTGAGGCGGGTGGTCTCACGGTATAGGGAGCCCTCGACGGCCTGTGTATCGAGAGTAGGAGCCACATACTTAGCCTCCGCCTATCACCCCGGCCAACAGGAAAATCCAGCTGGCTTGACTGACCAAGCCTGTACTTGCCAACTACCTACTGTGTCCATTCTGCACATGGGTCCATCCCATCAGGCTCGAACGTATTAAATGTTATTCCATTAATGCAATCATCGGTCATAAATGACCAATATATACATTAAATGTCAATGAGACCCCCCATTAATGAGAAGTGAGAGTAGCCGTCATTGGGAGTTCAAAAGGGGACAAAAAGCACATGCACATACGACTCATGTCAGTGAAGTTGACTGACTCCTACCAACCATATCACATCCGGGTGTCTCACTCTCATATAAATACCAAATCGGCTCTCCACCCAAGGGTAAGAAAAATAAGATCTACTCATATTTCTGCTCATTCTTGATAAGCAAGAATACTTCTCACTACTATTCATCATCTTCTCCAAATACCCGATTACCGACTTGAGCGTCGGAAAACCTACGCCAGAACAAAATCTGTTAGTCTCAAGTGTGTTCCTCCCTCTTTGACAGGTCAGCCACTAGCATTACTGTCCGAAGCTCTTTAAATCTTGACACGTGGTCAATCCAGAAAACGACAGTATCATATATATATATATATGTGTGTGTGTGTCGAATCAAACAAATATAATCAAGATTAATTAAGTATTAGTAAAAGACATGACATTTGTCACTCCCCTTTACATTAGAATATTAAAGAGTCGAGCTTGCAAAGTTGTGAAGGAATTAATTTATTATCCCCACAATCCGAAAATTCTTATATGCACTGATTGTTGGGTCTCACATTCATTTGGTGCCCATGCTTACTCCATATTTATTTTATATGATTAAAAATATTTAATTTTATTTAAGTGCAAATGTGGGATACAAAATTCAATCCATAAAAAACTTTTTCCCCCCGCCCACCAACCGCTAGCTCTAATTATTGTCATAGTGGATCTACAGAATTAGGTCGTTGGCGGGTGAAGGTCCCAAGGCAAATTACAATACCACATCAGTACATTTTCCATGAAATCTTTTGATAATAATAATAATAACAATAAATAAATAAAGCACTTTCCCTCCAATTACTTTCTTTGTAGTTTGCCCCGCCCAGACTTTGCGACCACCTTTCTTGTTCGGTTGTTCCCCTAACTCTTTGCTCCTAAATCATTTCTTTGGCAAGAATTATGAAAAACAGCACTCAACCACACTCCTTCCCCCCCCCCCCCACCCCACATTGTAAACACTTTAACGTCATATAAGATTCTTTTATGTTATTTTGCCCTACAAAAGTTTATTATTAATGTTTTATACAATGAATTCATTTCCTATAAATAATTTAATTTAATTTAATTTCTCTAAGTAGTAGAATAATTTACTAGTGGAAGACAAGGCATGCATTTGCCCCTCCCCTGTATGTTCGAATATTCAAAAGTGATCTCGTCAAAGCTAGTTTGGGAGGAATTAATTAATTATCCCCCATACCAATTAATTGCTTAACTAGTTCTATTAATAATATGTCACAAGATAATATGAACACAAGTAAGCAGATTTATTCCAAATACAGAGAGTACGGTACAAAAGGTACACAGCAACAACGAAATACACCTAGTGAATTAAGAAAAAAAACAGAGCATGATGATCTGATCCAGGGCCTGGAGGGTGCAAGGGTGTTCTTGTTTGCAATCAACAGCAAACAAAAGAACCTTATTCATATTGTCCCTGGGACAATGACAAATCGACGAATCCTCTAACAATCAAACGAGTCCCTGGCAGCATCAGGCTTTGGATTCTCGATGATCTTGATACCACCAATAGTAACTCCAGTGCCCTTATGCCTGGGCACCAAAGTCACCACGACTGTATCATCGTCGGCCACATCCATGTCATCGTACAAATCAGTCAGCTTCAACCTCATCGAAGTCTTAGCAGTCTTGTTGCTCGCCTTGCTCGGCACCTGCGCATAAGTCCCTGCATATGATGCCTTGTCGAGCTGAGTGACGCTGTCGTCCTCGTCGTTCACGAACACGTCAAACTTGAGGAACTTGCTGGTATCCACCGTCATATCTTCAATCACCAGCAACTCATCGGCTTTTCCCTTCTTGGTCTTTGGAATCTCCACCCTCACGATTCTGTCCAGAGTCAGAGGGAACACATCCGACGCCTTTTCAGCGATGACGGTAGCCCTTTTCACCTTGGCCCCCGCCGTCTGAGGTGGTGGCCTGTAGTCCAGCCACGGCAGGTCGATCCTCTCATATTCGTATCCCATTTTCAAGTTGTCGAGACTGTCCTTCACCTTCACGCGCACCAGCTTGGCGTTCTCGTCCCAGAACACGAACTCAGCGTTGAGGAAATCAGGGCCTGTGATCCTCTTGTCGGGGACCTTCTCGCTGGGCAAGAAGTATTGCCACAATGTCCACATGCGGTCGACGTTGGCGTGGTGGCAGTAGAACAATGGGTCTCGGCCCGCGGTGTAGAAGTTACCCATGTCCTCGTTAGAATTGTTTGCCGTCTTTGTCCCCACCCAGTAGTGTATACTGGTGTGCGATCCACGCTCGCTGGACCCTTCACCAGCGTTGGTGAACTGCTCCCCTTTGCGATAAGGCTTCCCCATGAAATCGCAGGCGTTCGCATTGCCACGGATCATCTCAGTGTGAATTACAGTCAAGTTGTTGGTCACCAGCTGAAGAGGGTCTTCATCAAATGTCATACCAAGATCCACTATGGCGGTCGATGTGGCATTTTTGGGGGTCCCGCTTTGCATCGTAGAGCTGGGAAGATTCATCCAAGAATATGGGCGGGATGGTCATGCCTTTGGATTATCCCAGTTCCAGAAAGGCAAGGCGAAAGTGGGGTCGCCGATCAATTTCCCTAGGATCCTCTCGTAGAAATAGAGGTACCATCTGTGGAAGGGGAAGAAAAGCCAGTTGTGGTGGACCTGCAAATCCACGTTCTCAGTTCCAGCTTGGTAGTAAGCAGCATTGCAGTAAGCGCAGTGGATCATGGCCTGCTGCGTGAAGCTACGCGGATCATCCTTGGGAAGGCGCTTCATGCGATCGATGGCCAGGTTTGTACTTGAATTTCTGTTCAGGGGTGACTCTATGAGCAGACGGCCTCACTTTCACCTTTGAAAACGAGGGGAGCGTGTAATCAGTAATAGTTTCAGAGTAATTGAGGCAGCATTTCTCAGTAAGATCGGAATTGGTGTTCCAGTTCTTTCCAAGATGGCACTTGTCCAGCTCAGGCGCCGGTATCGGGTCTGCCGAGGCCTGGTCGGGAGTGGTGATAAGGTTAGCCGAGCCGTAGAGGCCGCCGAGACCGATAAGCATGTTTCTCCTGTCGAGCTTCCCCTGGGAAGTCTCGACAGTACTGTCGTTTTGGTTCTGGCAAGAAACCTGGAGACTGTGGCAGCGTTTTGCATGGGTGATCAAATGGGGAAAGAGAGGGCCAGAAGAGCGGTGGGGCTGGGCGGCGATGGCGGTGGAAGTGGCGGAGGGAAGATGATGAAGAGATGCCATTGTGAGTATGGCTTTTGTGATGGGATAATTCGTATGGAAAGTGCTGACTGATTTATAGCAGGATAGTGGAGTAGAAGCTAGGGCAATATTATTCTTGGGTAGTCCGGATCATCCGCTATAAAAAAAGGTATTACATAATTTTTTATATTCATTAATACAGTCACGTGTATTCGTGAACAGTTTAGATACGAAAAGAAAAAAACTTGTGATATGGACAAATCTCTTTTCTTATCTCAATCACTCACAATACACATGGCATCCATTGATGAGTGTAAAAGAAGATGTAATACCATTTTATAGCAGAGAATCCGAACTGATTCTTGGGTATGTGAGAGGGGGTCTACAATTGTAAATATAGTACAGTAATTAGCAATTTTACAAAGGAGTGCACATATTCTACCTCAAATTAAATGACTGATATTTAACCAAAATAAAATCACTGAAATATAAATGCCCATGCCAAAAAGATTAATCTTGAGTTGGAGATCTAAATATAACCCAGATTTAAAACAAATTAATGCTTACGATGTGTGTGGTGCAGTTATCAATGATCAAGTACTTGTGCGAGGGTGTAAAACATAATTTTGACTGTAGCTGGAGAAAAGTGAAATTAGTGAGGGATCTTCACTTTAGCTTTAAAGAAAAGGCTAACATATGCTTAAAAGTAAATTGCTGTTATACAATTGATAAATATTGCTTCTATGATCCATTATATCACATGCCTTACTAATTGCTGTTAAAAAAAAATGTTGTTAATCACACCGCCAACACACAATAAAAGACAAATGAAACGAAAAAAGACTAGAAAAAGAAAATGAGAAGTAGTGGAGAATAGAGGAGATGGTGACGGAGGCCGTTGGCCGGCGGTGGTTGTGGCCGGGGGAAGAAGGAAAATACGAGGGAAAAAAAAAAAAGAAAAAGAGAGAATGTAAAAGAAAAGTGTAGTGAAGAAAGAGAGAACGGGATGGTAAAAAGGCAATTTAGTCATTTCCGAATATACTTTTTCACTTTTTGCTACCTTTTTAATTATCTCCTCCATTATTTCGTACTTTTCTTATTAAATATTTTTTATCACTTTAAATAAACACAAACGCCCCCTTCATGTGGGAGCGAATATCATCGATTGTAAAACAATGAAAATTTTTGAAATTAAGTATTTAATTTCAAAAAAAATAAGTAAAAACTTAATTTCAAAAAAATAAGGTCCCGCATATACGTGTAGGAAAAAACGGAAGATTAAAATTCTTTGGCTTATATATATATATATATATATATATATTTCGTTATTGGTTTTGACCACTAGATATTAGACACCAACAAGCGAGTCTAATTGACATTTGAATTTTTGAACCAGGTCACATTACTTAAATGTAAAGTGCTCCTTATAAATGGTAGATACAATCTTAAAAATTTGAATACGAGAGAATCTAGTTACACCTTTGACCATATATATATTGTATGTTCACGCGCGCATGCATATAATTTTAATTTGTTTATTTTTTTGTAAGAGGACGAGAACAGGAGGAGTCGGTGGTGGAGAGGTTGAGCATGGTGGTGATGAGACTCGAATGCTATAATGCTTAAATAGGAGATCAACACTGCACCAATGTTTACCCTTATTATTCCTATATATTTTTCCATAAAAAAGTTAGGTCTTAACTTTATCAAATAAATGGAGCATTCAAGGCCTGTTTAATAAAGTCACCGTTTAATTAAATAATTTATTTAACCATCAGATAAGATAACAACTTAGCTATTCCCACAGAAGTAATCGACAGCAAATTCAAACAAATTGAACATGATGACTGATAAGTCTGATCTCGTAGTAGCCTACTTTATTTTCTGTTCACCCGCACTTCCCTGCCATATTATTGTCTTACTGATAAGGCTGATCTCGTGAGTAGCCTACTTCCCTGCCATATTATTGTCTTG
>CM047870.1:38194978-38269978 GCA_026212405.1 Petrea volubilis
CGTTGCAAATACAGATGATTGATTAGGGAGAATATCGATGATATATATAGTATATATCAGTATAGCTTAGTTTGCACAAGTTGGATACCTCTTCCAGAGCCATGATAGTGGAAGGGACATAATCGAGCTGGCGAGCACCGTGGTTAGATACAATAATTCCAGCTGCTCCATTCTGAATGGCGATCCTTGCTGCACATTAAGGACAGGAAAATTTGGTCGTTCCATATGAGTTTTTATTTAAATGCATTAAAATATTTGAAGAGAAAATTGAGGAGTTTTAGCTCTTACTGTCTTCAGCAGTGAGTACACCTTTCACCAGGATGAGCATTGAAGTAATTGATTGCAGCCACTTCACATCCTGCCAATTTTCAAGAAGAGGATTGTATAGGTTTCTTCAAGGTTCCCACAAACTGAACTCAAGAAACAAAGACATAAAATAACTACACAAACTGCCATCTTGATTTCATAATTACAAATACCCCCTTTTGTTCAATGACATTCGATCAAAACTAGAAAAAATTATTAGGGAACTTGGATAACATCATCCAAACATGCAAGAAAAAGTTAATTAGTTCACTAAAATCTGAATTATCACATCATTTAAACGTGTGTAATAATCAATAGACGGGGTGAGGATAATTATCACGTGAAAATAAGTTATAAGACGTACATGTATTTTTACAATCAAAAGAGGATATTAGTGTAATTGGGTATAGTTAGGGGAGAGAATAATGTAAATATGGCATTTATTTATTTTGAACTTCAAATAAAACATAGTTTACCTTCCAGCTTAAAGTGCGATCAATTTGACCAGCAACGTATGAGGCTAATCCGGAGTCATCAGCCTACACCATAAAATGTGAGTTAAAATACAATGAAGCATATATATACCTCATTGATTAAATACTATGTTGCATGGCTTACTTTGTCCATCTTCCCAAGGTTCAAACCCTCGAAATTCTTCAATGTCAGAAATGGTGGCAAAGTAAATCTGTGTAAGGAAAAACCACAAGTTCCTTAATTTTGGGTTTTCCACAAGTTCCTTAATTTTCGCACGCGACCCCTCCAATCATTACATTTATATTCCTAACAATGTTGGAAATTGAAGTTTGCACCTGTTCTTGATATCAGCTTCTCTACGTCCCAATCTAGGGGTATCCACAGTAAGTGCTACGGCCTTAAAACCGGCCCTTTCAGCTCTCCTCACAAGCTGTGCCACAACATTCCTGTCCTTGTACACCTGAAGAAAAATTATCAAATGAGAACTCCAAGAAAATTAAACAGACATTTGGCTATTGAGGGCTCACCAGTTAGTGTATATATTCTTGTATAGAAATAATAAACTTTAAACTGCAAATCCCATCTTACATAAAGCTGGAAGAACCGAATGCCGGGTCCTGTTGAAGCAACTTCCTCAACACTTGAAGTGGCCCATGAGGACAATGTCTGAAATAAAAGTTCTTAATGCATTAGTAAAGAAAAATATATCCAATATCTCCGCTATAAAAGTCGATGATTTGCAGTAATATACCATCACAATATTTTTGCAGCAAACAAATAGTAAACTATGATTATGCAGGAAATTTGAGTTGAACTCTAGAAATAGGAGAGAAACTAAACCATGATAGTTCCAGCTGCTGATGCGGCTCTAGCTGTTGCGTACTCACCTGCAAATAGATCATATTCAAAATTACATGCAGAATAAAAATTCACATAATTCCCCTTTGAGGAGAACTATTTTCAAAGGCTTCTGATAAAATCTTGAATTTCTAATCAACTCCTAACTACATCATTGTATGAGTTATATTGAATGATCGCCTCGTTTAAAAGCTTAAACTGTTGGAGAGGAGAGACATCAAACATTTAATATCTCCAAGTTACATATGAGCAATGTCCACTTTACAAATAGGGATACTTACAAAGAACCCCCAAGATTTGCCTCAATTACCAAAAAAACTCATCTATCTCTTGAAATTACAAGTACCCCCTTGACACTTATACATAGAGGGACTTTTCGTAATCGGCCAGCTTATGGGTCATGCAATTCACAGTATGGAAGCAAACCTCAAGGGTTGTAATTGTAATTTCAATAAGGGGGGTTTTCTATGTAATTGGGACAAACTTTAGGGGGATTTTGGTAATTATACCTTTCAAATATTTCTTATGCTGATTTTCTCCATGAATCAACCCCAATATGCAAAGAATTACTTCAAACAGGACAACATCATGAACTCCAGGAAACAATATAGTTACCTTCAGGGTGAGCCATTTTCTGCATAGCAGTTGGGGCAATCATGATGGGCATCGAAATCTTGTAGCCCAACACAGTGGTGGTCATGTCAATCTTGCTCACATCGATTAGAATCCGGGGCCTAAACCTGTATAATGTTTCAAATATTTCATCAAAAGTCTTCTTTTAACATTCACGGCCCGAAAAAATGATTAACACTTAAAATAAAACAACTTACAAAATCCTTGAGAATGCATTTCTGTTCTCAGCCAGAGTCCACTCGTCCTCTGCACCTGATGCATAGTAGTCATACACCATCTTTGGCAATTTCTCCTTGGCAATAGCCTGATACTCCGAGACATTTGTTACCTCTGCCATAGCTGCGATTGTTTTTTTACGAGTCCCTCCCAAGAATCTTCATCAAAACAGGAGAAATACAACACACATATCAGATCATATAAACTCCATTTTATTTTCGGGCTCAAAATTTTTTATCAACAAGATCATTCGGCTAAACAAGAGTAACTTAAGAAACAGATGAATTTAAGAGGCGTAACATGCGAAAAATCGAACATCGGAGCCTAATTAACTGCTGGAAAGACAAGTTTGTTACATGTTATAACCTAACTGAATGGTGGCAAGAGAGGCATACACTTATCATTTATCAATATCTTCAAGAAAGCTACTCAAGTTAACCAATAGCAACTACATTAATTGCAGTGACCTGGAGGGGAGGGGGGTGGGGTGGGGGAAGAAGCATCCCCACATATATATTCACAATAATAGAACTAGCCCACATAAGAATTAAGTGGTTCCATAAACTAACTTTAAAACCAAAACTTGATCAAGAAAAACAATTATCCGCCACGTCCACCCAATTCAGCAAGAACCCGCAAATCAGAAACACACAAGGTTGGGTGTGTGTATGTGTGTGAGAGAGATAGAGAGAGAGAGAGAAGCAGACCTTGAGGCTCAAGACTAATGAAAAGAGTGAAGCATGAAGGGGAATCAGTGGAGGAACTATACTAGTACTAGATTGAAAGAGTGTGAACCAAGAAAAATACTACAACTGATTAGATATGGATGAGAAAATAATAATAATAATAATAATAATAATAATAATAATAATAATAATAATAATAATAATAATAATAAAATTAACGGAAAAAGACAAGGGGCATGAGGGGTCAAGAAGAGAGAGGCATAAATTTGAGGATGAGCATTTGGAGGTGAGAATTTCAGGCCACATCCGGTGTGTATGTGTGGGGGGTGGGAGCCGGGGGAGAGGGCAACTGGGTTCATTCTCCACCACATGCGTCCTTGTGTGCTTCATAGTTTATCTCTGCATTATCATCTCCCCAATTTGCCAAAAAAAAAATTCCGCAAAAATTATTGAATATGTTTGTAAGCAGATACATACAATGTGTGTGTATGTATCTGTCCAGACAGTGCTGATAGTTTTTGGATTTGTGTGAATTATTTGAGGTTTGTGACGTGGTTGTAATTATGTCGCAATCTACTTTCGTTTTTCTCCTTATTTCAGTTGTGTGTTCTATATGTGATTTTCCATTTGGAAAATAGGCTGCTCGAAGAGAAGGGCGGTGGGAGTCCTATGAGTCTTTGTCCGCTTGAAGCAAAGTGGTTGTGTTTTGTAGGAATTTATGGGATGGTTTACATACGCATGTTATTTATAATTCATTTTACTTAGATTGAGTTGATAAAAATTATAATTTATTATATTATTTTTAAATATATAATGGAGTTTAAATTAAAGAATTTGTCATAATTTGATTCATATCCATATATGTAAAAAAATATATATACTATCAAAAGTATATTTCGTGAAACAATACTTGCTACAAAATAAATTAATACAATGGATTAATAATAAATTTATATCATATTTATCAAATGATTTTACTATTACACACAATCTTATATTACTACCAAACGTGACCATTATAAATAAATTCTTAATATGTCATATAGCAAAATTTTAGCTCAAAATGAGTTGTGTCACTTGCTAGTCGCGTGACGAGTGAACTATATTTATCATATAATCGATATATATATTTTGGAGATAATGACTAATCAAATAACAAGAAAATTTAGTCCCAACTCAATCAAATCAATAATAATCACATGATTGAGTATTTTAAGTCGACATATAATTGTCAAACAAGGGTAAGGCAAGCAAAGCTCTTACTTTAGGCCCCCAAAATTTTAGCCCCCCATAATATTACTTTTTTTTCTTTGTTTTTATTTCAAAATCACTAAGTCAATTTGAATGCAAAATATCAATCCAACATGACAAAAAAAGTCAATTATTTAAAACCTTGCATGTCTTAAAGGATTTGATCAAATAAATTATATATTCTTATCTATTGAGTCTTAATATTATATTTATTTCTTTCACATTGTAGTTTATTTTAGTCATTATTCAAATTTATTTGTTAATAATGTTTTGTGTGTATTTGAATTAGTGGTAAATTATCACAAAAGACAAATAGTGGTAAATCACATGTCCCATTTTGAGTTTTCACTTTAGGCCACCAAAAATATCAAAACATTGAGATGATCCTGCATGTAATTGATGTATAATTTAAGGAGATTTAATCATCACTTATCAAGTTGAGCAGGTATTATAACTCTTTATGTGTAGTTAGTTAGATGTAACCAAGTCGAGCTGTGACAAATAGTATCCGCAAAGAAGTTCATTTCGTAATAAAAGGGAGTGAATAAAAAAGAAAATTGAATTATAAGAAATTGCAACTGTCAAAATGAATACAGCTCAGTATATTATTCATAAAAGATACCTATACAATAGTTGTTTACAAATAATTTGAAGTGACCACAAAATTATGATTTGCTTAATTTCAGTAATACAATATAATAAGATGCATTTAACTTTAATTCCACGATTTGTCGCTAATATTAGGTATTGAGTGATGACAATTTTTATCTTTTTATAATTACAAATTTTACAAATTTAGTAATAACAAAGATTACATTTACTTAAAAATTTGCATTTAAATTACTGTTGTTAATGTTTAACGGTACATATTTAGTTAACTATTCATAATTTAATGGCAGCACAAATATTGTTAATTAATTAATCATCCGAATTCAAAACGAATATGAATACATCCAAAAAGTTCGGTGTTTATCGCAAAAACACCAATCGGCTTCGTCTATAATTTCACATTATTGTATGTGAATTTTGAATTTGATATGAACTTAAACGATAAGACAAAAACAAGTAGTAGGATAAACAAAAAGTAATGAACTAAAATATTTAAATGATTGAATCCCATGCATGAATTAAATCGTGACTCCCAGGACTAAGTGCCTGGACAAAAGTAATCCCGTGACAAGAATCTTTTTTGGAGTTCGTTATATGTTTATTCAGTTGGAAAATGTAATGATAATGTAATAATTTTATTTTTTAATATTTTTTGATATTATCATATTCAAATTCAATTATTAAAAAAAATATATTGCGGCAAAATTCCCTTTTTTGGCCAACGAAACTGCCTCAGCAGGAACTACAAAGCCGGTAAATATAGCAGTTCAAAATTTTATGCCAAATGTTTTTTATTTTTGTCTATTTATGATCAAAAAATAAAATGATGCCACTGATTTATCACAACGTGCCATTGATGCTATACCTGGTTTCATAATTCTTAAACTAGAGGCAATTAATAAGCGGAGAAGACCACATAATCGACCATCATGATACATATTCTTCAGGTTTTAGGTTTTGAAATGGTAAAGGGTTAACGTGGGTAATTCCTCTTCTCACTTTTTTTATTTTATTTTATTTCTTATTAGAGGAAACAAAACAAATAATATTACCACCATTTCACCAATTATGTCTAATAGGGACGTAAAATTCATGGGTGTTGGGTGTTGGCAATTTTTGAAAACACGGGGAATAATTATTGGTAATTTAGCCTAAATTCATTAGAGACGGGGTAATTCGCCCTGTTGCTAATTTTGCAACAGTGGAACATAATTTCAAATGTTTAGTTTAGTTATCGTAATGTTGCTAAACCTTTTCACATATTGGACAAATAATGCAATTTTCCCACCAAAACATCACTCTTAAGTTTATTATGAAAACATAACACCAAACAACCAAAATACGATAAAACTCTCGCGAACCTTCAGATTTTTGAATCAGTTGTAGGCAAAAGCTTTCGCTTGATATGTGTTTCTTCGTACACATTGACTATAAGCAATAGACGTTTGTGTACAAAATAATTTGAACCATTATTTCACTTTTCTGTTTTATTTTGAAACTTAGCTGTGTGCTTGATTTGTGAGGGTCTAGATAGAAATAATAATTATATAAGAATGAAATCAGAAATATACTCCCATTTCGCATATTAAATGCGCAATTCAATGTAAATATGGGGGTTGTTGAGAACAACATTGAAATCTGACATGACTCCATCTCTGCTCTATAACCTTGGAGCCGGAAGAGCCCGAGGAGCATCCCACTCGGTCATAATGTGATTACGGGTAATCTCACTAAGCGAACGACACCCACTCAATGCCATGGCCAGCTCAAACTCATCGCGCAACATCTGTAGTACTTTTCTAACACCGGCTTCTCCTTCAGCAGCCAATGAGAAAACCACTGGTCGCCCAATCTGATAACGAGGGCACCAAGTATGCATATATCAGTCCATGTGTGTGTGTGTCTATATATATATATATACCACGCAAATAATGGTCTGTTATCTTACAACCTAGTAGGACATGAGAAAACTCAGACAGGATCCCTATCCCAAAACGATGCTCCATCTCATGCCTCATACTCTAGATTCGTAACACGCATAAATCTTCAAGATTTACTTATCAGTTGAGATAATAGAAAAAATATAATTAACATAACTAAATAACCTGTTGTTGAGATAACGGAAAAAATATAATTAACATAACTAAACAATCTGCCGTTAAGTAAATCTTGAAGATTTACGCGTGTCACGAATCTAGAGTATGGGGCATGAGATGGGGCATCGTTTTGGGGTAGGGAATCCAGTCCAGGGAAAACTAGGCCTAATAGCTTAGGTTTTTAAATGAGGTGATCATGTAATACAACATCAAGAGCGGGCCTAACAGAATGTCACTGGTTTTAAATCTTACCGCCGCCAAGTTGAGAAAAAAATGTATAGTTTCGTGTGCAAGCAATATTCTTTTTAACACAAGGAGGTTATTCAAGATTTTAGGAGAGGTTTATTTTTCTTACAAAAATGCCAGAGGCTCCTAGCGCCAATGCCTTGAAGACGTCCGTGCCACGGCGAACCCCTCCATCCAATAATACAGGAACTCGGCCTTGTGCAGCTTTCACGACCTGACATTGCAAATGCAGATGATTAATTAGGGAAAACACCAACAATGTACGTATACTTTAGTCTGTACAAGAGGGATACCTCTTCGAGAGCCATGATAGTGGAAGGCACGTAATCAAGCTGGCGAGCACCGTGGTTAGATACAATAATACCAGCTGCTCCGCTCTGAATGGCAATCCTCGCTGTACATTAAGGATGAGAAAATTTGGTCATTCCATATGTGTATTTATTTAAATGCAATTAAAAGATTTGAAGAGAAATATGCGGTGTTGTGGCTCTTACTGTCTTCTGCAGTGAGTACACCTTTCACCAGGATGGGCATTGAAGTAATTGATTGCAGCCACTTCACATCCTGCCAATTTTCAAAGAAGCAGTATGCTTTTCTTCAAGGTTCTCACAAGCTGAACTCAAGAAACATAGTATAACTACACAAACTTCCCTCTTGGTTTCTTAATCACAAATACCCCCTTTTGTTCAAGGATGTTTGATCAAAACTAGCAAAATTTATTAGGGAACTTGGATAACATCATCCACACATGCAATAACAATTTCAACAGTTAGCGGAGAGCATACTCTAATTATGGCATTTATTTATTTTGAACTTTTAATAAAACATAAGTTACCTTCCAGCTCAAAGTGCGATCAATTTGACCAGCAACATATGAGGCTAATCCAGAGTCATCAGCCTACACCGCGAAATGTGAGTTAAAAACAATGAAGCATATATATACCTCATTGATCAAATACTATATTGCATGGCTTACTTTGTCCATCTTCCCAAGGTCCAAACCCTCAAAATTCTTCAATGTCAAAAACGGTGGCAAAGTAAATCTGTGTAAAAGAAAAACCACAAGTTCCTTAATTTCGATACACAACACCTTCAATTATTGTATTTATATTCCTAAAAATGTTTGAAATTGAAGTTTGCACCTGTTCTTGATATCAGCTTCTCTACGTCCCAATCTCGGGGTATCCACAGTAAGTGCTATGGCCTTGAAACCGGCCCTTTCAGCTCTCCTCACGAGCTGTGCCACAACATTCCTATCCTTGTAGACCTGAAGAAAAATCAAAAGATGAGACTCCGCAAAACTTAAATAGACATTTGGCTACTGAGTAGACCTATCAATAGATGTTTGTATGAAAATAACAAACTTCAAGTTGCAAAACTTGTCTTACATAAAGTTGGAAGAATCGAATGCCGGGTCCCGTTGAAGCAACTTCCTCAACACTTGAAGTGGCCCACGAGGACAATGTCTGAAATAAGAGTTCTTAATGGATCAGTTAGTAACACATATCCAATATCTCCACTACATATAAAATTCAGCAATTTGCAGTACTATACCACCACAACATTATTGCAGTAAAAAAAAAAAGTAAACTATGATTATGTAGGAAATTTGAGTTGAACTAGAAATAGGAGGGAAACTAAACCATGATAGTTCCAGCTGCTGATGCGGCTCTAGCGGTTGCGTACTCACCTGCAAAATAGATTATCCACACCATGTTCATATTCAAAATTACATGCACAATAAAAATTCACATAATTCCCCTTTGAGGAGAGCTATTTTCAAAGGCTTCTGATAAAATATTGAATATCTAATCAACTCCTAACTACATCATTGTTCGAGTTATATTGAATGATCGCCTCCTTTAAAAGCTTAAACTTTTAGAGAGGAAAGATATCAAACATTTAATATTTCCAACAAGTTACATATGAGCAATCCCCACTTTTCAAATTGGGATAATTACAAAGAACCCCCCGCAGACACTAATAGATAGAGGGGTGTTTTGTAATTGGGACAACTAAGGGGTTGTGCAATTTGTAACACGGTAGCAAACCTCAAGGGTGGTAATTGTAATTTCAATAAGGGGAATTCTTTGTACTTGGGGCAAACCTTAGGGGGATTTCAGTAATTGTCCCTTTCAAATATTTATTATGCTGATTTCCTCCATGAATCAACCCAAATATGCAGAGAAATACTTCAGATAAGATAATATCATGAACTCTGGGGAACAATATGGTACCTTCAGGGTGAGCCATTTTCTGCATAGCAGTCGGGGCAATCATGATGGGCATCGAAATCTTGTAGCCCAAAACAGTAGTAGTCATGTCAATCTTGCTCACATCAAGTAGAATCCGGGGCCTAAACCTGTAAAATGTTTCAAATATATCATCAGAAGTTTTTCTTTTAACAATCAAGCCCCGAATAAAGATTAACACTTAACACAAAGCAACTTACAAAATCCTTGAGAATGCATTTCTGTTCTCAGCCAGAGTCCACTGGTCCTCTGCACCTGATGCATAATAGTCATACACCATCTTTGGCAATTTCTCCTTGGCAATAGCCTGATACTCGGATACATTCGTTACCTCTGCCATCGCTGCGATTGATTTTTCACAAGTCCCTTCCAAGAATCTTCATCAAAATAGGAAAATGTAGAACACGTATATTAAATCATATAAACTCCCTTTTATTCCTAGGCTCAAAATTTTCAATCAACAAGATCATTTGGAATAAATAAGAGTAACTAGCATTTTTGTATTTGTAAATAATAAGATTTAAGAAACAG
This sequence comes from Petrea volubilis, assembly GCA_026212405.1. NCBI lineage: Eukaryota > Viridiplantae > Streptophyta > Magnoliopsida > Lamiales > Verbenaceae > Petrea > Petrea volubilis. The sequence goes on from CM047870.1 coordinate 38,205,137, forward strand.
ATGAATTTAAGAGGTGTAACATCGGAAAATCGAACATCGGAGCCTAATTAAAAGCTGGAAAGACGAGTTCAATTGAATGACAGCAACAAAGACACGCCCTCATCGATTCTTCAAGAAAGCTACTCAGGTTAATCAAGAACTAAATGCATTAATTGCATTGAGCTAATAAAAGCAGGCCCACATATAATCACAGTAAAGATAACTTGCCCACATAAAAATCAACTTCTTCCATGGACTAAATGGAACTCCAAAACTAAAACTTGATCAAGAAAATCAAATACCCACCCAATTCAGCAAGACCACTAATCAGAGAGACAGAGAGAGAGAGAGAGAGAGAGAGAGGCGGACCGTAAGGCTCAAGGCTGATGAAAAAAGTGGAGCATGGAAGGGGAACCAGTGGAGGGACTATACTAGCACTAGATTGAAAGAGTATGAACCAAGAAAAATACTACAACTGGCTCGATATGGATGGAAAGAGTAGTAATAATAATAATAATAATAATTAAGGGAAAAAGACAAAGGGGCATATGGTGTCAAGAAGAATGAAGCACAAATTTGAGGATAAGCATTTGGAGGTGAGAATTTCAAACCACATCCAGTGAGAGAGGGCAACTGGGTTATTATATAACGCATGCGTCGCTGTGTGCTTCACAGTTTCTCTCTCCATTATCATCCCCCAATTTGCCAAAACAAATTTCCACAAAAATTATTGAATACGCAAGTAAGCATATGCATACAATGTGTATTGTATATATATGTTGAGACGCAGTGCTGATCGTTTTCGGATATGTGTGAATTATTTAAGGTTTGTGATGTGGTTGTAAATATGTCGCAATCTACTTTGTTGTCTTTATCTTGTGATTTTTCCATTTGGATAATAGGGTGCTTGAAGAGAAGGGTGGTGACAGGCCTGCGAGTCTCTCTCCTCTTGGACCAAAGAGAAACTCTTGATATGTTATATAGCAAAACGTCAACGATGCTAGTCACTGACCAGTGAATTATATCTAATATATAATAGATGTATATTTTAAAGATAATGTCTAACTATATAACAAGTATTATAATAATTCATATGTAATTAATTAGATGCGGTTAAGTTGAACTGTGCTAAATAGTTCCGGTTCTATCCGCAAAAATATTCATTTCATGATCAAAGTGAGTAAACTACAAAAATCATATTAAAAAATGTTTTTTATAAAACATGATCCATTGCATATCAATTAATTACAACATTACTTTCTCGATGAAATATTCTATCCGTGGAAATCAGATAAAAAATGGGAGCAAATTGCAAAAATCAGATAAAAAAAGGAGCAAAAACAGAGTGATTTTATTATTATTATTATTAGGGACAAAACACTTAATCCTTAAATTGTGGTACTTTTTATAGATTGTTATATAAATTTTTATGAGTTGTACTTTATCATATAAATTTTATATTTTTCACATTTAACCCCAGTAGATACTGCACGCTAGTCAAAATAAAATAAATTGATGCCAATTGGTTTATTTCTCACAACGTGCCATTGATGCTATTCTTGATACCATTGGTGGAACATATTTTCAAATGTTTTAGTTATGGAACTAAAATTAGTTACCTCGGTACTTCCCTAATCATGGAGCTAATGTTGCCAGCCCTTTCTTGAGAGAAAGAGTTCGTTTGGATGATATTTCTTTTAGATAAAAAATAATTATTTAAAAAACATTTTAGAGTAAAAAATATATATATTTTGATGAACTTTTAGAAAAAAAAACAAAAAAAATGATTTTTTTTTTATAGTAATTATTAAAAAAAAAGTTTTTTCTAGAAATTATCTAGAAAACTTCAAATAAAATAACATTTAAAAAACACTTTTAATTGTTGTATCTCCAACAGTGTACCTTGTGTGAAATCAATTTGTGGGGATCTCCACCTCCTGACTTCATTGTTCATGCTTTGTACACAGATAACCTTTGAGTGCAAAGGTTTTTACGAAGACGAGTTAGTCACCGTGAGGTTTTCCATCAAAAAGAAAAAAATATTATATTCAAACACAAAATTGTTTGATTTAAATATATATATATATATATATTATAAAAAGTATCGCTTGAAAAATACTTTTTTAAGCCCATCTAAACGGATTCAAATAGATGGGTAGTATTGCAAGTTTTTTACGAGTTCTATGCATTTTTTTTTTATTTTTAATTGAGGGCAAAGTAATAGTTCATCAATAAAACCCTAACAAATTTTGATTGTAAGGATGGTTAGTGTAATTTTCAATTTTGAAAAAATGGTTTGAGTAATTGCGTTAAATTTCAGGGGTACTTAGCATAAATATCCCTAATATTAATAATATGTACACACGTGCATGCATGAAGATGACAGAAACATGAACCTTCTTATTAATTTATATTAGGTTCTTTTTTTTTTTTATCAGATTTTGTTTTATTATGTGCTCGTGAGTCGTGACTAAACTAAAGTGTAATTATCCGATAATTAAGCTAATATAATTATGAACTTCTTCAAATTGCATCCAGTGTAGCAGTGCAGTTTTAGTAAGATATTACTATATTAGCCATTTGACTAATAGGGAGCATGTTTTAAGGAAAGCTTCAATGAGGTTTTACTCATTTTAAGATTATCGTGTTCATCAACTAAAGATTAGATATAGTTTCCTTTTAATGGCAAAGTCAAATTAAAAAGGTGAAATTATTTGCAGTAAGTGTAATTATTACATTAGTTAGGATAATGTTTCTCACAAAATCTATTTTCCGGTACTGGCGACCAACTCCAGCAATATGGATTTGCTGGAGAAACATATCAAATAGTATACATTATGATATCAATATTATAAATGCTATTATATGTACATACACACACACACATATATATATTCCCTAAATGCTTGCAATTTCATCATTAGCTTGGGGCAAGAGTACTTGTGTAGAGTAGAGATGGCAATTGAGCGGGTTAGGTTAGGTTTGGGTTATGTCATAATGGGTTGGGTTGAAAATGAGTTGGGTTGAAGATGGGTTTAAAAAATTGAGTTGTAGATGGGTTGCAAATGGGTTGGAGGTGGGTTGTAAATATGTTTGATATGATTTTTAAGCGGTTTAATACATAATTATTTTATGTTTAATCAATACAAAAAAAAAATCTAAATTATTAGTTCATATACTGTTTAAATGGTTTTAAAACACTAAAATAAATTGAAATTAAATAATATATATATATGTATATTTTTTGTTTATGAAATAACCTATTTACAAACCGTGATCAACTCATTTACTACCAATTATCAATATTAACCAAATGAGATCCAATCCAATCAAACCCACTTTGAATATGTTGGACCCAATCCAACCCAACCCAACCTTAAAATCATAGTAATTGGGTAGAGTTGGACCTCAAATTCCTAATTCATTTTACCACCACTAGTGTGGAGCATTGCCATCTCGATGAGCAAATACATCACTCTTCTAAAGTTATGCTTTCACTGTAGTTTTTTTTTAACTGCACAATTTGACGTTATTTTTCTACTTTTACCAATTCATATTCATTATCTCTATCTTTACACTATTGGTATTGATAAATTCGTTCATATTTATTTTTTTTATACCAAATATACAATATACCTATCCATTTAATTCTCCTTCTCCAGTCACGTTTTAGCTCATTCAAGCTTTTGGTAATTTTCATTCTTAATATTATACATACTCAAAATGATTCATTTACGTATTTGATTTTAGTTATGTGTCTATTTTATCATTTCATAGCTAATTCAAGTTAATTTTTTGGTGAATTTGATTCTGAACTTTTACATATTCGAATTATGTCGTATTTAAAATGATTTTACTATTCCCTTTTCTTATAGGTTTTGAAAGGACTGCATCCGAATTTATTTATTTTTAAGGACACAACTCTTAAATTTAATTATAATTTAATTTTTAAATAGTTAAAAATTTATTTTATTTATTCTATAAATATTTATGCATGTATTGTGTTTTATGTTTTACAATGCATATTTTTTCATAGTTCTACTTTTTCTACATTCATTTTCATATATTCATGTTTGTACTATACTATCAGATGCTCCGTAATATAAAAAAGTATAGAGAAAATTATGATTGAGGGATATTTTTTTTTTAAAAATTAATAAAGAGGTAATGATTTTTAGGCATTTAGAGACAAGGGACTAATCAAATAAAAAATATGATAATGGAATTAGAATCTTATTAAATAATCAAAGAGGTACTAATTTTCAAATATTTAGAAATATGGGAATAGTAAACTTTTTAAATTATTAAAAAGTTAATTCTTATACAAAAATCATATTAATGTTGGTTACTACTATTTAATTTTTTACCAACACGCACGCACACACACACACACACATATATATATATGTTCCCTATTTAATAGATTTTAATTTATATTAAATGTTGAATTGATATTTTTTTCTCGACTTCATCTTTATGACATAAGCCTATAGGTACAATTTGAATAAGATAGAGCAATAAATAAATTTGAAATTTTCTAATATAATTCTGAATGCATGGTTTAAACGCACCTATTTGATTACATAATTTAAAAAGAGAAAAGAAAACTAAAAAGAATCAACTAATCAATACAGAATCATGTTGCTTGTTCGAAAGTTTGCATGTCCGTCAACATAATATTTTTTTAATTCATTTTTAAGGGTAAAGGGGAATTTACTCATTTAACCAATTTGGAATAATTTGAAAATAAATAAAAAAAAACCGAAATTTTCCTTTCAAGGACACTGGGTCGTCCTGTTAACAGGTTGCTCCGGCTAACTGGATTTGCAAGCAATCTCTGTTTTGTTTTGTTTTGTTCGATGTCTTTAGTCAACCGCCATTAAACCTCGCTCTCTCCCCTAGAGCTTCCCATGTTCTAACCCCAACTTTTGCGCTTCACATTCTTGTCTGTAGGACAAATTGGGAATCCCGGTTTCAGCAAGTGAGTCGATCACTGACGCAGCAATGGCGGATCGTGATAGGAAATGGGCCAGAGAAGAGTTCGTAACCTATGCATACATTCTCCTGTACATTGCACTCTCCAGCGGCCAGATCTTCTTTAACAAGGTCCGTTTCTCTTTCCATTCTTCTTTGAATATGTATTTGTATGCCTGCGACCGTGTTGAGTGAGTTGGGGTTTCGTTATAGATGTTTCTAGTTGAGCATTTTTGTCGAACGAGTGGTGGGTGCATCGACGATCCCTTTGATGTGTGACTTTTGTCCACAAAATGTGCAAGACAAGATGACACAGTGGATACTGAGTGCTCCAATTTCGTTATTACTTATTCCGCGTAACAATTAACTGTCATAAACAGGCACATCAGGAATCGGACATGGAAGAAAAATGCCTTGTGAGAACATTGAAAAGGTGGATAGAAGAAAACAGTGGTTTGGGAATATTGTTCTTTGTTCATTGCGCCCTGTTGAAATGATCCTTACCCACTGGGTTCTTAACTCACACCTTTTCAAATAAATTTACTGTGTGGGTGTTGGGGCAGTGTAGCAGCTCCTTACACTGGTAGCGAAAACTCTAGTTTATTTTAGTAAGTACCACACATGTTGCTTAAGTACGCCATAGTTTTGGCGAGCATATTGAACCAAACTATTTGATATTGACAAGACTCACCTTTGGCTTTCACCATTTCACCTCAGTGAAAGATAAAACTGCTACATAATTGTATCCTTACTATTGAGTTGAGTTGCCACCTAGGTCTCAATCTTGGGAGATTATATGAGGCAAGATCCAGTTGTAGGTAAAAGCCTGCTCTTGATATATATTTCTTCACAGTTCACACATTGACTATAAGCAATAGGCCTTTGTGTACAAAATAATTTGAACCATTATTTTACTTTTCTGTTTATTTTGAAACTTAGCTGTATATAAAGAGCATATGCTTGATTTGTGAGGATCTAGATAGATATTATGAATGCTACAGGAGAAACAGCGGTGCTTCACAAATTTCTGTAACAATTATATCTACATATGCCGGTTTGATAACTTTAAATATTTGTTGAGACGAGGGACATGAAAGTATGCTTTGACCAGTTGCACATAGCATATGCTTGCTGGATTTGTGTGTGTGCATGTTAGTGGATTTGCTGGATTTTTTAATGTACATTTCAGGATTCTCTGGCCCTCCTCTCACCCTCTTTGTCACAAAATCTGCGTTAATGCTTCTTTTAAAACCATGCTTTTTCCCACTTTTCTGTTGCTTCTTGTTTATGCATTTTGAAAGAAGAATGAATGTTGGTGCTTGTTTCCTGCCAATCTTTTGCGAGTTGGTCAAGATGTCTGACAGCATATTTGCTTTACATGGTGCAGTGGGTTTTATCATCGAAGGAAATTAACTTCCCATATCCTCTTGGGCTGACCCTGCTTCATATGGTTTTCTCCTCTGTTTTATGTTTTCTGCTTACCAAAGTCCTGAAGGTAACTAACTAATGACTGGAATTCATTGCTTGATACACTTATTATGGAGTATTCATATTCATACGTACCCTTTTGCAGATTATGAAAGTTGAGGAAGGGATGACTTTGGATGTGTGAGTATTCTAGTGTTGGACGTGTGAGCTACATTTGCTTTTCTAGGGTGACTTAATCCAGCAAGTACTTTACAGTGCTTTTGAGTGTGGATTGATTGCTTAATTTGGACATCACATGTTTTTCCCTTTAATATTATTACTGCAATATGATGTCATTGAACAAGGTTGAGCACTGAAATGTACAGATATATATCTTCTGTCATCCCAATTGGTGCAATGTTTGCCATGACACTTTGGCTTGGAAACACGGCTTACCTCTATATATCGGTTGCATTTGCTCAGATGTTGAAAGCAATCAGTACGTATGAGGCAATTCTTTCATTGGCAGAATAGTTCTGGTTGCCAACATTCACTTTACGAGCAAACTTTCATCTTATCTTAGTACTGGAACACTGATTTTCACTCTTGGTGACATTTACAGTGCCAGTTGCTGTGTTCATTCTTGGTGTATTAGCTGGACTTGAAGTGATGAGTTGCAAGATGCTTCTCATAATGTCAGTCATCAGTTTTGGGGTACTGGTTGCTTCTTATGGGGAATTAGAAATCAGCTGGATAGGTGTTGTTTACCAAATGGGAGGTGTAGTTGGAGAAGCTTTGAGGCTAATATTTATGGAGATTTTAGTGAAACGGAAGGGACTAAAACTAAATCCCATATCTGTGATGTACTATGTTAGCCCCTGCAGGCATGTAGTCTATTTCCTAAAATATTGTGTTACATTGAAGCTTGTTTTCTGTCAATTTTTGATAATATTGTTCTATTATGCAGTGCTCTTTGCCTCTTAATCCCGTGGATCTTCCTGGAGATGCCTAAGATGGATGCACAGGGAACATGGAGCTTCCAACCTCTTGTTCTGACTCTTAATTCTCTTTGCACTTTTGCCCTCAATCTTTCAGTTTTCCTTGTCATCTCACATACAAGTGCTTTGACAATTCGTGTCGCTGGGGTTGTCAAGGACTGGGTTGTAGTTTTACTCTCAGCCCTTCTCTTTGCTGACACAAAGCTGACGCTCATCAATCTTTTTGGTTATGCCATTGGTAAGTGTGTTTTTTGCCTCTGAAATATCACTACAGTTTCTTCATCATCTTCTTCTTCTCTCTCTCTGGTATTGCACTTTTGGAGCTTATGGGCATGAAAATTTCAAGATGTTGTCTGTTTTCTCTTTTAACATTGTAGAAGTTCAATTTATGAGATATTTTTTGGTGCTTTAATTAATTTTGTGTGGAAAAAATTGCATGAATTTTGGAGAAGAATTTAATGAAACTGGATGCTACTGCAGCTATTGCAGGGGTAGCTGCATATAACAATCACAAGTTGAAAAAGGAAGCTTCTCGGGTTAGCTCAGATGAGTCCAGTCGATCAATACCACTGTTTTCAGCTTCAAACTCGATCAGTGAAACAAGAAAACAGTCTTATTGATGCTCAGGTTGGTAACATAACATTGTTCTTCGAGTTCTGGTTATCCATAACTGGGGATGGAATGCCTTACTGGGAGACTAAAAGAGGAATAGAAAGACAGTGAACTGTATCTGCTATTGGAGATGCCGCAATCCTGGTCCGCAACATTAGTCTTTTTAGTTCAATTATAATTTTAGCCAATAGTTTCAATTTCATTTTTGTCGGCAGTGGATGAAAGCAACACAAAAATCGTGGCCAGGCTCCGAGTTGAGTTGAGATTTACAACCTTCGTTTTTATGCAGAAAGGTTGTAGATATGTGCCTACTGCCTAGTATGCTTGTTCACAGACATAATATAACCTGGGCCATCTTCAGATTCTTCTTCTTTTTTATTTTATTTATTATTATTTTATTATTATTACTTGTAGAAGTCTTATAATTGTATTTTGATTGAAAGACAGGTGGAATTAAAGTCTTGGAAGGTGCCTTTGATTTTTGCAACCACTATAGGATCCAGAGTTTGTCTTAAGATACAATAGAGGCTTTCAAGTACGTGAAAACTGTTGTGGCTGGCCAAATTTCATAGCGATGATTTGAAGACACGAGACCATTGTATGAATATAAACTGTGGATTATGTAATAATAATTTAAATGAAATAATAATATTGTCTTTACTCTTTTAAGCACCAACACCAACACCAACACCCTCTAATAACTATTTAATGTTTTTGTTCTAATTTTTAATTTATCTATCATCTCTCATTTCCACTATTTAACCGCTCATTTCTTTTCTCTTTTCTATCAACTATAAACGGTTCTTTTTTTTATTTTTTTCTTTTCTCTCTATTATTCAACCAAATCCAGATTTTCTCTTTCCTTTTCAATTTCTATTATATAATTGATTTTTATTTTATTTTATTTTATTTTATTTGTTATAATTGCTGTGAAAAAAAAATTATATTTTATATAATAAATTTAAATACATAATTAAATTATATTTTATTTTTATTTTTATTTTGGTGGCCATATTGAATACTATAATATTAATAATAAAATCTCCAAAATCTTGAGGAGGTATCTATAATTTTAAAATAAGAAAAATTAATTTATAATTACACCGTTCCACAAGAGTTGTAGATGCAATTACTCATTTATTAATTTAGAGGTTAGAACTCCAGTAAAACACATATTAGACACTGAATGAGCCTGCTAACCATATGGGCCAATTGCAACCTACGGCCCAACGCGGCGGCAACACTAAGTTGCGTAAGTCAACTTGGTCAAAACTCCGAAGTCCGAACACCTGGCCCACACACCCACAGGGTTGGTGATTTTCTTTTTACTTTTTTTTTTTTCTGTTAAAATTTTCAATCCCCAAGAGATAAATAGCCACAGGCCACAACAAATAATTATGATACCCAAAAAATAAATGAAAACCTACTAACCCCAGAAACCTCTGTTCGCTTCCTGATATACAAGTATATTAAAAAAAAAGTAACAAGAGACTGAAAAGGAGCGGGGAAAAATAAAATAAAAAAAATAAAAATCCTCCTAGAGAAGCAAACACGAACAGAGAGAGAAGCGTCGAGAAGGTGATGCGATCGCGGAGGTGGTGGCCGGCCAATGGTGCGGCGGAGGTGGCGGCGCTCGGGAGTCGTCATCGTCGTTGATGGGCATGCTGCAGATGACGTGGCAGCCGAGCCTTCTCAAGTCGTTGAAGCGAAAGCACGGCGCGCCGCCTTTAGGGCTCCGAAACCTCGGCAACACCTGCTACCTCAACTCCGTTCTCCAGTGCCTCACTTACACCCCGCCCCTCGCTAATTTCTGCCTCCGATTCCTCCACTCCTCTATTTGTACGTCTCTCCTGTACTTACACATCACCATCTCTGTGTGTGATGTATATGCTCTTTTTTCTTTCCGAATTCTTTTTCTGGTTATTCGCAGTATCAATTGCTCTCGGTCCTGTAATTGGGCCTAATTGGGAATAATCTTACTTCACTTGTGATTTCCTCTCGTCTGCTTCTGTTTCTGTTTCTTTCTTTACAGAATTGTTTTTTCTGATTTTGCACAGATTAGAATTAAGAATTGCAGTTATTACTTAATTATTGGGATTTGATATGGTTTTAGAAGGCAATTGGGTTTAAAGTTACAACACCTATAATCTGCGTGGTGATGAAGTCTTATGCTTATTCTTCTATGTAATGGTTGTAGGAGGATAGTCATGTGGTTATGTAGTTTGCGGTTAAGATTCATGAATAGAGTTATACATCAAGTGTGGTAACCGAATTAGATCAACAACCAAAGAAATGAAATTGATAGTGTGTGATATGCTTTGTGCATATTTAAGCAAGAGTATTAAATAGGGCAAGATTAGGTTGGGTTGATCTTGTTGTTGTATGTATAACTTTAGCATAATGAAATCCAAGTCAGTGTAGATTGGTGGCCGGTTAACCTAGTGTAGCAGAATTTGATGTATTGTCAGTAATGCAGAATATTTGATCACTAGCAGATATAAGAGATCGTTAGACATTTCAATTACCAAATACTGGGAAAGGATACTTAAAATCCCAGTATGCTTCTCTTGATTATAAGAACTTTCAGATGCTAGTGTCACTTAGATGAAACTCTCAGTGTAGAGGCCTAAAACCAATGGAGCCTATGGATTATTGCTGTTCTTTTATTATGTTGTTGATCGAAGCTTGCTCTTAGAAATTCTTTATACTCACGGAAAGCACTCTGTTGTATATTTTGGACCTCTCCATTCATAGGTTTTGATTTTGGCCCTATGAACGGGGTGTTACAAATAGAGGATAAATAGTGTAAATATTGCTCAGCCAGGGGATTTGTTCTTCTTTCTATGTAATTATGCTTGGCTTAGGAGTGGGTAGCATATACATGGCTCTGAATATTTTGTTAACAAAATCATTCTTTTGAAGGTGACGTTGGGGCAGGGAAGGAGAAGAAGGGGGAGTGTCCTTTCTGCATATTGGAAAAACGAATTGCTCGGTCTTTGAGTAGTGAAGCAGTCTTAGATGCGCCTTTGAAAATAAACAGCTGTTTGAGGATATATGCTGAGCATTTTCGCACTGGGAGGCAAGAAGATGCACATGAATTCTTGCGTTATGTAATTGATGCGTGCCATAATACGTGCTTGAGATTAAAGAAGTTGCAGCAACAACAGAGGGGAAAGAATGGGATTGCCAATGGAGGGGATATTAGTGGGACAGGGGAAACGGTGGTCAAGGAGATTTTTGGAGGTGCATTGCAGAGTCAAGTGAAATGTTTGTCATGTGGGGCTGAGTCAAATAAGGTTGATGAGATTATGGATATTAGTCTTGATATCTTGCACAGTGGATCACTCAAGGAGGCTTTGCAGAAGTTTTTTCAGCCTGAGGTCTTGGATGGAAATAACAAATACAAATGTGATAAGTAAGTTCTGAAGCTCTCTTTATTTAAAGAGCACATACGTAAGTTTACCTGTATGTACCTCATTACTCTTATTTCATATGATATGCATGCAAATGAACTTTACTGCCTTATGTTGTTTGTGTGCATGTTATTTATAATCTGGCTTCATGGAATGGGAAACTTATGCTTGATTAGTTGTAAGGAATTGGTGGCAGCAAGGAAGCAAATGTCGGTACTTCAGGCACCAAATGTTCTTGTAATCCAATTAAAGGTGTTGCAGTTACTGGAACTTATTTCTTTTCTTTCATTTTAGATGCTTGTAACATTTGACTAATTGGTGTGTGCATTTCTGTTGGTGTTTGTGTAGAGATTTGAGGGTATGTTTGGTGGGAAGGTTGATAAACCTATTGCGTTTGATGAGATATTACTGCTTTCAAGTCATATGCGCAAAGGAAGCCAGGTGATTGAAAACTTCGTATATAATTTTGACAAATCAATATGCTTTTCTTATATTTTTCTCTTCCCCTCTACATGAGAGATGATGATAAGTGCTTGAATATATACTAACAACCTTCTCTATATATCCCTATTCATTAGATATTATTATCATGATGATATTTTGCCTCTACTCTGTGATTCAACTCCAAGTCTTTTCCTGAATGTCGCCTAATGATATATCCAGTACACCTTATTTTTCCCATATGTCAATGTTGTGCTTCTGCCATGCCACTCTCTCATACCTATTGCCCTCATTGAACACTGAGACAGGGAAAGAATTTTTGCTTGGTGGCCTCCTTGCATTGGTGAACTTGTTAAAGATTACTTGCTTGTTTGTGTTCCATGATTAATTGTACCCCCTGCTTGCTTTCAACTTCATAGTTCAATGATTTGTTGAAAATGTTAGAGCTTTCTTCTGTAATATTCATCTAGTTATTCACCCTTGGCAATCCTGGTTCTTGAGTTGGTCTTGTTTATCAAATTTATTCCTTCTCCGTTGGGAAGGAGAGTTGCACATCTCCAACTTTAGCTTGTCTATGATACGGCCTCTGTCTTTTATTGGCCCCAACCAGTTTGAGACTTTAGTCGATGTTACTCCGCCTATGTGATCTCTCTTTGTTTGAATCTAAGTGTGTTTTCAAGCAACTTTGAATGAACTTTACTTTTTACAAATTCATTTTCCTGAGTACTTTATTTGAGTATAGCTTGCTAAATAGCTCGACTGCTTTGTGAAGTTAAAAGTGGCTCTCGTTTAATCACAGTATGATGACAAATCAATTGTTTCCTTCCTGTTGTTTTCCTCGACTGCATTAAGTCTCTACTGTTGAACCACCCAGGACCCTTGTCTTATATTTAGCATTGATACAATTCAGTTCTGGCATCCCCATCCCCCCCTCCATCTTCTTGTCATATTCCCCATAAAAACTGTGGCCTTCCTGGGCCAGGGTTGTTTTCTCTGAAAATCATATGATTCACTGTTGAACCCTCATTTCTAATTACCATCAACGAATTTTCTTTTTTATGCTTTTATTGCAAATGATATTTTATATGATATTCAATATATTCATGCTTCATTCCAAAATTTCGGACAATATATATAGTTTCTTTTAGATGAGGCATTCAGAAAAAAAAATTGTACTTTTTTGTTATGTGGTTTACTCATATTTGTAACTGATGTGTTATTTGTTGCAGGATCAGCACCCTGAGTATAATCTTTTTGGTACCATTGTACATTCAGGTTTCTCTCCTGATTCTGGACACTACTATGCATACATCAAGGTCTTGTCATGGTTGTTTCATTATGCCAAATTGATTGTTACTCCTTTTACTTCGTAATCAGCAATATATATCTGATATTTGTTTTTCTCTGTTCAGGATGCAGTTGGTCGTTGGTACTGCTGCAATGATTCTTATGTTACGGTCTCAACCTTGCAGGAGGTTTTGTCAGAGAAAGTCTATATACTTTTCTTCTCCCGTACAAAACAGAGGCCTCGAACTAGGGTTGATGTGGTGGTCAATGGATCCAAGTGTCACGAGTTAAATGGCAATAAGACATCGATAATTCAAAAGTCAGGTTGTCTAGATAAACCACTTTGTGCTATACAAGTTACTGATCGTCAGCCAAAGACAAATAATTCAACCAATGGCACCAAATCATTTATCCACAAGTCAGGCTGTTCAGAAAAACCAGTTAACATGAAAATTTCTGCTAGTCATTCTGAGACTAATAATTCAACCAAATATCTTGCAATGAATGGAACTAAAACACAAACAAACCAAAGGTCTGATTGTGTGGGAACACCAGCTAGTATGAAAGAGCGTTCTGGCAATCGTTCTGAGACATATGAGCTTTCTGGTAATCATTCTGAGACATATAATTCAATAAATTCATCTTGGTCCAATGGCAGCACTTCAACTGAGGTACACACCTCAGGTGCTTCTGTAGAAAAATTGGATATTAAAGAGTCGCCTAACCACCATAGTCATACAAGTAACTCAGCCAAATCTGAGGTTGGTGAGGGCCTTTCTAGTCAACATAAGACCTTTACTGACCCTCGGAGTACTGGCAAGCTCCTTGCCTCTGGGAATATCAAGAATTCCGTTTATAAGAAACACTCCAGTGAGGAAAATGGCTATACATCAGCTTCAGTTGCTTCAGTGAAACAGGAGAAAGCTGGATTGCCACTAAATGAAAGGAATGGTATGAGCAAAAGATCACCAGATACTCAGATTATGAAGAGAGGGCCATCTTCCTCTGGAATCTGTAATGGTGATAGATCTGTTATAGTTGACTCTTCTGCAAAAAGTCCACTTGAAGTGAATGGGTTTAAAACCATGACTGCGACTGGAAAAAGTCTCGACTGCCAGGACTTACAGAATGGGGACACCACGAACACGTCTATTAACCCATGCATGAAGAGGAAGATAGAAGATGATCGCTCAAGCATTTTTCTTGCAAAAGATGATCAATCTCATGAAAAAGTGGAAGCATTCAAGGAAATGTATGTTACTGAGCCTCAAAATTTTAGTTTAACCAGGTTTTGAAATATTTACCTTACCTCACAAAGGGAAGATTTTAGTTTAACCAGAAAATTATTTATTTTGCCTATTTGTATTTTTAATTGAAAATTCATTTTAAAGTTTCCTAAACCTCAGAACTTGCTTTATTCGCTTGATCTTCGAACCAGTTGTCTTCATTTATGATATGTGGTTAACATAGGCTTCTTGAAGGGTAAAGAAATTCTTGTTTACTTGCTTTAGAAGGTTGAATATGAGATAAATGAAAGCTTTCAAATTTATATTGCATAATTGTTAATGTTATGATACACTTTTCGCAGTTGAATTTGATTTCTTGTTTATGAAAAAAGGGGTTGTGGACAATGGGACTTGGCATTTGTAGTCAAGATGTCCTTGACCGGCTAATCCTGGTTTTTTATCTTCCAATTGACCCTTGTTTTCGATGGCAAGTGTAGTGCAAATCATCGCATGAACCCCATACACTCAATGCAGCCTTTGCTTCAAAAGGACTGATAGACCTCAGTTTTCTATTTGCATCTTGATTATTTTTCACTTTTGTCAGACATGCAAATCAAAGGTGGTCATTTCAGTACTACTTCCTGGCCATATTATTGTGGCTATCAATAAATGTTGCGGTTTTCTTACAAAAAACTTTTCCTGATGTTGGTCTTTCCAATGCCTCAGGATTGGGAGGGAAGCTTCCCTTTTTCTGCGTTCCTGTGGATGGTCTGAGGAAGTGCATAGTTTTATGCATGCGAGGAAGAAGTTTTGTCAAGCAGGCAATGCTGCATCAGATGATCATGAGAAGAAGTAAGCTCTCTTGAAGATATTCTGATTAACTAGTTAGCAATAATCACTATTACTCATTTGAAATTTATATTCTGTGCAAAGCTGCATTTGGTGTTACTGGTTTGAATGCACTTGTATTGCTAGTTAAGTGACAGGGATAGAATTCACTTCAGGATGCTATGCTGTTTAAAATATACCCGAATTTCCATGCTCAAACTAGTAACTTATTATTTATTTAATTTGAGTGCATTTGCTATTAAACTTTCTAAATTGAAATGATTTTTTCTGAAGTTTCTTTCTTTATGTTTACAGAATAAAGTTTGTTAATTGAATTTCACTTGCTAAAATTACATTTCTGGCAAAGATTTAGCTTGTTTGTGTTCATTTATTTAATGACTGTATCTTTCTTGCATAGCAAATTTTTCTTACTGAAAATTTATAATGACAGCATTGAAGTGGTTTATTATGATATGAAGTTATCTTTTCTCCCATTTTCCTAGTTGGTGGCATTTCCACGTTATTTGGTAGTGCTCCAAGAGTTTACCTGGTTTCCAATATTTTTCATGCTAAAGTTACCCTTCATCTACTAATGAGAAGAATAGAATATAGTTAAAATCCTGAGATGTTAAATCATCAACTAAACATGATGCCGTCCTTTCACTGGTGATGCTTATGTTATTTGTAAGCGTTGATGTGTAATTTTTCTAGAAGTGTTTTTCTGTCTGTTCTCTGGGTTGGGCGGGTATGGGGCAAAATATGCTAACTATAACTGAAGAAAGAATGGGAACAAGGTATATATATTCTTAACAATAACCCTGTGACTGCACAACTAACCCGCTTAATGATCAATATTCACCTCCAAATTGAGGATGTTCACCTCCAAATTGAGGATGTTCTATTAAGTACAGGACTGAATTTGGGGGAATATGTAAATATAGTTTGGGAACAATCATGTGATTATATCTGATGAACCAATGTCTTAGTCTCAAGTGTATTTGCACTGCATGATTGAAAATGAGTTTGAAAATTTGCCACATTTGTGTGAAAAATGCGTAATACACGATGGAACGTTAGAACTACACAATCTTTGATTATTTTGAACAAATTGATCAATGTTTTTGGAAGCACTACTAAACACTGGCTTATTCATGGATGGAATTTTCTTTATTTTCCGTAGTTTACTCACTTTTCAAAAGGTATCCAAATTTCTAGCTGTTTTCCCTTGTCAGTAACATATTAATACGCCTTGCCTTAGCATTTCATATTATCTGTTCATTCTAAGCATTTTCAACTCATCTAACAGCTGCTTTCAACTTTGTAATCCATATGCCAAAAGATACTTTCCCAAAGCTGTTGACGTGATGCAGCATTTTCACTGTGGGTAGATGTATGTGTGTGTGTTCTTTTCATGGTGGTCTTTAGTTCTTATCCTTGCTTATATTGTTTTGGAATAAGTACTGAATTTAATGTAAATTTGATTACATCAAATTTCATAGTGATGGTTTACTTGGAACCAATTGTAGCATCATGAAGTTCAATTTACATGTCACTCCTTTTAAGTCTTTTAAAGCCTTGTTGTCTTTGTTGCACTGTTGATAACTGTTATTAGACTACTGCTTCCCTTTTTCGAATTATTTTGATAGCGTTGGTTCAGATAGGGTGGGTATAGATGTCTGTCGTCTAAGTTTATTTTATTTTATCTTGTATTTATTTTTTGGTTGTATTCAATTGGGAATATGACCAACCCATGTGCTGCTGGTTGGGCAGGAGTTTACTGATTTCACAGGCGAAGAGAAATTTTCTTTCTAAAGTTCCTGAGTCACTGAAAGCAAGATTGGTTGAACGTCTCAGATTGTTTGGCCAAGAGAAGCATTCATCTGGGACTTGATTTCATCAGATCATGGTATGGTTCTTTCACTTCGACAATAGAAATTGTAAAACACAACTATTGCAGCAATTTATGAACAAACTACAGATGACCTGATGCTCTGGTTGATGGTGATGACTACATGAGCATCTAGATCGGGATGCTTATGTAATTATAGGATATAAGTTTTTATATATTATATGATGTTATCAACATGCATAAATGTTGCCCTTTTACGATGTTACAGGAGTTCCTGCAGTAGGCTGCTACTCGAACTGAGTACGATGTGATTCCCATGGGAATGATGTGCTTGTGAATAGTCTGCGGATGCAAATTGAGATAACCCGGTTGCGTTGGCAACTTGTCGTTGAGAGAGCAGAGCCATTGAAGAACGAAGTTATTCAATCTGTACAATATTCTTTTTTTCTCCAGTAGAGTACAATCCTCATTTTTAAGGACCCATTGCAGTTTTTCTCATTAGAGATGTGGTCTTAAGAGGAGTTTTGGATACAACATACATATATTCTGTTTATTTGTAACTTTTTGATGTTACAGAATGAGATCATCTAGAAGTATCCTGATATTTACTTTGTATTAATTAATTCAATCAGCAGTTTGTTAAGGGCTTGCAGAATGTGTAACTTCTAATTTGCATCTTCATTCATCAATACACGTTCTTCTCTATTATATTTGGTAAATCGAAGCTTAATTTTAACGTGATTCAATTGTTTTATAACAAGAGGTGTGAAATTAATTATCTAAAGACTAAAGATTAATTTTAACGTGATTCAATTCTTCTAGTTATTTTTTAAAAAAAATTCAACAAAAGCATCAAAATAAAACACTGCACAATTATTTTTTCTCAACAAACGCCGAAAAAAAATACTGTTTTTTTCCCCAGCAAAAACAGAACAAGTGCTGTTAGCAAATGCCCCGTAAAATTGGTAGGGGACGGGACAGCGGTCAAATTCGGAGCCCGTCTGCTTTAAATTTAATATCTCGGAAAGACTGTCTGACATGGGCCATGGGGCATTTACTAGATACATTTTACAGTTTCAAATGTATTTGAAAAATATTTTTTATCAAAAAAAAAGAAAAAGAAAAACAAGGTCCGAAATAATTTAACATAACATAAGTTATTGAAATATACGTATATTGGTTGTACTGTTCTTTAAAAATTAAAATTTTCCTCAATTTTTTCCCCCTACATATACATATATAGGTATTTGAGAGTAAAATATGATTTATCAAATCAATGTATTTTCTAATTTACACTGATAATATAATTATATTTTGTATGTAAGTATTAAAATGATTGGTATATGTCTTTTAAGATATATACATTATATTCCAAATACACAGCACTAGATACAGCTCAATTCTCAAGTCTCAGGCCATAAATGTAAGCACCAGAATGTACTCTCCGATAAATAAGAATCGTCACACACTCACGCTGCTCCATTGGTATCCGCCCAAATCCACACCTTTTCACCTACAAAACACCAAACATACCACGCCATTCCAGTACCTTCTCCATTTATTTATTCACATATTCTGTTGCTTCACCATTTTCATCTTTTTTTCTTTCTTTCAGATAAACAATGGCGGATGAGGTGATTCTTTTGGATGTTTATGTTAGTATGTTTGGGATGAGGGTCAGAGTGGCATTAGCTGAAAAGGGTATCGAGTATGAGTATAGGGAGGAGAACTTGGCCAGCAAAAGCCCGCTTTTACTCGAGATGAACCCGGTTCACAAGAAAATCCCAGTCTTGATTCACAATGGGAAGCCCGTTTGTGAGTCCCTCATAATTGTTCAGTACATTGACGAGGTGTGGCAAGATAAGTCTCCATTGTTGCCTTCTGACCCTTACCAGAGAGCTCAAGCTAGGTTCTGGGCAGATTTTATTGACAAAAAGGTACCTTTTTTGATTTTTCTGTTGTTATTCTGTGATTGCTCAGCGTTGGTGAAGAAGTTGAGCTACAATTCTTGTTCTCGATGGAGTTTGAAATTTGGAAACAGACTGAAACAATGTGGGCGTGAGTTTGGTGGAATTGAAAAAGACTTCTTGAGCGGAATTATAAGAAAAATTCTACACCGGCTATTGATAGGACTAGCCAAACAATGCTTAATTAGGGTCTAGAGGACAACTCAACTACACTATCTTCCCTTGCAATTACGAAAAAACTTCAACCAATTGACACTGGAAAAAGTTATCAAGAAACTTGGACAAGAGCATCATCTATATATATGCAACAGTAATTTGAGAAATTTATAAACGTTTGAGTTATCGACATCATTTAACTACTTGCAGTAATTGGTAGAAGGGGTTTAACTGTAAGATGGAGACATTTACGAGGGAGGTGTACAAAATCTTTAAGAGGGTATCTTTGTGTAATTACAATGCAATCGTTGGTTTGTTTGCTTGGTAGAAAACTGGTAAACTGTGTTAAGATGTTATTTTCATACATTTTATAATTCATTTTCCCATCTTTCCTAACATTGTAATTAAAGAACAAAAAAGTAACCCTTGTACTCAAGAAATACTTTTATTTATCTCAATTCGACGATAGGTGTTTGATGCTGGAAGAAGAATATGGACGAGAAACGGAGAAGAGCAAGAAGTAGCCAAGAAGGAATTTCTTGATGCCCTTAAGCTGTTGGAAGGAGAGTTGGGAGACAAGCCTTACTTTGGTGGTGACAACTTTGGGTTTCTCGATTTGGTCTTCATTACTTTCTCTTGCTGGTTTCATACCTACGAGACTTGCGGCAATTTCAGCCTTGAAGAAATTTGCCCCAAACTGGTAACATGGGCCAAGAGGTGCATGGAGAAAGAGACTGTGTCCAAGTCCTTGGCTGATCCTAACAAGGTTTATGAATTTGTCTTGATGCTGAAAAAGAAGTACGGCATCGAATAGTACTAGGCATGTGATTATTCTCTTAATAAGTCTCTGCCTAGATCTCAGTGTCTCAGACTCAGCAGGTATGTTTAAATTGTCTTCTGTTGTATCTTGGCTTTGTTTCAATGTCTTATAGTGTATTAAAATAGCCGGACAATAAAGTGATATTTGCCGGATATGGATATGGATATAGATGATTGTGGTCGGCGTGGTTTACTGTGTGAAGTGTGATTTTGTGTGTAGTCTATTGTGTGAACCATTGTGATGTAAGATCTTGTGCTAATGTGTATTGAATGTTACAGTAAGAGGCTTTCTTGTGGTCCTTTTTTCAGTTCATCGTTACTGGACTTGATAGTCTTGTTCGTTTGGGAACTTTTGAAGACAAACTATCACACCAGATCACATGTTTTGGAAGCAATGGTAAAAGGGTGTGATAACAGTTGCAGTAATCGAATGGTCTCGTCTCGTTATTTTAAATCACACGTAAAATTGAAAGATGTTATACGTATACTTGATCCTTTCTGGCCAAGTAAATTTCGCTGCGTATGATATGTTTCGAGATTATATTTAGGCCGCTTTTATACTATTGGAAGTCCATGACCTCAACATGGCCAGATATTGAATTGTGAAAACGTTGGACGAATAAGTCAATTTGAGAGAGAAATATAATAATTGAAATTGTTGGATAAATATTGAGGTACTCTAAATTTATTAACATTAAAATATCCCAAACTTTGTATATTTTAAAGTAAACGTTATTTTTTTTGGTGAAATTCGGCCTGAAAATTCATAAGAGGATCAAAATATTACTTATTTATGATATAAACGACCTATAATAAATAACTAAAATGTGACAATTTAATATTAAATTTGAGGAATTATTAGTGCCATTAACTCAAAAAATTGCATTTTTAATTATTTTAAAAATATAAAGTGGATTTAGTGTGTTTGAAAGGTCTAACCTGTTGGGTCCAGATTCGGATCGAAGATGAGTCTCAAATTTTGCCGAATCATCTCCACACCCGCCCAATTGTCATTCCTAGTTACAAAATACAAATACACACCACCACATGCATATCAACTACCATTCATGGTTGCAACTTCCAAGATTCGCTATGGGCTTGTGCACCCGGATCCATTGATATGGAGTATGGCCCTTATAAATGAGATGAAATTCAAGGCCACAAGTCCCCTTAACGCACTGTAGTATTGTGGTTCTCAACTACTATTTAAAAATCCCAGTCTTGATTCACAATGGGAAACCCGTTTGTGAATCGCTCGTAATTGTTGAGTACATCGACGAGGTGTGGAAGGATAAGTTTCCATTGTTGCCTTCTGATCCTTACCAGAGAGCTCAGGCTAGGTATTGGGCTGATTTTATTGACAAAAAGGTAACCTTCTTTGCATTTTATAAAATAAATTCTTGTGTTAATGTTCTGTTTTGGTAAATAAGTTGAGCTACAATTCTTCTTTCCGGAGGGGGTGTCAGTGTAATTAACCCTATTTTTGTTTATGCCAACTTGAGAAATAGGTATTTGATGCCGGGAAAAGAATATGGACTAGAACAGGAGAAGAACAAGAACTAGCCAAGACAGAATTTCTTGATGCCCTTAAGCTGTTGGAAGGAGAGTTGGGAGAGAAGCATTTCTTCAGTGGCGCCAACTTTGGGTTTCTTGATGTGGCCTTCGCTACTTTCTCTTGTTGGTTCCATACCTATGAGACTGTTGGCAAATTCAGCATTGAGGAGTATTGCCCCAAACTGATAACATGGGCCAGGAGGTGCTTGGAGAAAGAGAGTGTCTCCAAGTCCTTGGCTGATCCCGACAAGGTTTATGAATCTGTCTTCACGATGAAAAAGAAGTTTGGCATAAAGGCTAAAGCTACTCTCTTATTAAGTCTGCTAGCACTCAGTGTCTCAGCAGGTATGTTTAAATTGTCCCTTGTTGTTTGTTGGCTTTGTTTCGATGTTCTATAGTGTGTTAATCTAGTTGGACAATAAAGGGATGTTGGCAGGATATGGATGACGATGTTCAGTGTGGTTTACCATGTAAACCATCGTGATGCAAGATCTGTGCTAATGTGTACTAAGCATTTGCTTTAGTCTATTTGAATAAATGTTGCATCAAGAGGTCATTGATACTGCACACGTTGTTAGTCTCGTTTGTTGTTTTTTGCTTAGCTCCAATTTGGAGAACGTTGGAAGAAAAACTACAACACAGAATCACGTGTTTTGGAAACTATGATAAAGGGCCACGATAACTGTCTGGGCCATGCACGATTGATACAACAAAGAACCTTGATTAGTGTATCTTAGAGGTGGAAGATTTATTGCAATAGGAAAAGACACTCACAATATCACTCACACTGTATAGTCTTGCTGTGTTTTCACAGGCAGCAACTTGACAACATCTTCATCATCTAATGACGCTTCCTCTTTCCTCTCAGCTCCACAACAAAATCATAAACTTCGAGGGGTTGCTTGATATTCTTGGAGAAACTTTGTCTAGCCATGCATCTCTTAGCCCATGCCATAAGTTTGGGGCACTGAGCTTCTAGGTTAATGTTCCCGAAGGTTTGATAGGCGTAAAACCAGCTGCAGAATCCACCAAGAACAACGTCAAGATATCCAAAGGTTTCCCCTCCGAAATAAGGCTCGTCTCTTAGTGCTTCCTCCAGCAGGTTGAAGCAATCTGTCAACTCTGTTCTGCCTTCTTCCAACTCTTGTTTGCTCTTGTGCCAAGTTACTTTCATCCCAGCTACTTGTAGCTGTAATCAAATGGCCTCGTCTCATTATTTTAAATCACAGCTAAAACTGTAATACCTTTTACATGTACTTGATCCCTTCATTCCCCAGGACAATACTCTTTGGCCAAGTTCACTCACTATGTATAATTTGTCTCGTTATTATAAGTATTATAGGGCAAATTACATCTACAACCCTTGAGGTATAGTATAATTATGTCCCGTTTTGATAAATGATGAATTTTATTAAATTGATACAAACCTATTGAGTATTTGTAATTTTTATAACCACGAGAACTGATTTGTAATCAGATTATATTTCAAGAGGTGTAGATGTAGTTTGCCCTATATTATATATATATATATATATATAGGTTCATGCTAAGTTCTTTTACAATAATAAAAACCCATGATATTAATATGAACCGATGTAAAATTTCAAAATTATTGGATAAATAATTCAATCGGAGAGGCAAATATAATAATCAAAATTGTTGGATATCATTACTTGCAAGACAAATTTAGGAAAAAAAAAAAAAAAACCCCGAACACAATCATATGAAAAAAGTGGAGAGCGAGAGAGAGGGAGAGAGAGAGAGAGATGACCTTCTTATCACTGAAATCAGCCCAGAACCTAGCTCGAGCTCTCTCATAAGGATCAGAGGGGAGGAGCAGAGGTCCATTAATGTCCCCACACACCTGATCAATGTACTCTACTATATTGAGAGACTCACATATTGGTTTCCCATTGTGAATCAAAACTGGGATTTTCTTGTGAACTGGGTTCATTTCCAATAGAAGTGGGCTCTTTTTGTTGCGCAAATCCTCTTCCCTGTACTCGTAATCGATTCCCTTTTCAGACAGTGCAATCCTAACCCTGGCACCAAACATGCTTGGCCAGAAATCCAGTAAAATCCACTCCTCACTACTCATTTTTTTCAATTCACAAATGCTCAAATCTGTTGAGAAAAAATAGTAATAATAATGAAAAAAAGAAGCTTATTATATTTGTTTTGTTAATGTTTTTGATGGATTTATATATAACCAAGAATTGTTGCGAATTGTCTGTAATATGTGTCGAACATGGTCCGGGAATCTGGCAATCGGGGACGGATTTTAATTTAAAAAAAACTTTAGTATTATTTGTTTTATGTTGGGGTTTTTGGTTGTGAAAACAATGAATTTATTTTGTCTCGCTCAATGATTTGTTTTTCTATTAAATGAAGAGCTTGGGATAGGATCCAGAAATTATTGTTTGTATCGACAATGAGAGAGAAACAAAAGGGGAAAACAAATGTATGAAAAATGGTGAATTATCACATTATTTATGGCTGAGCAAACCTCTGTGTGTGTGTGTGTGTGTGTAATTTAGCAAAAGCCAAGTTGTGTCAATATTAAAGTTTAAACGAACCTCCGTTGTAGTCTAGATGGTTAGGATACTCGGCTCTCACCCGAGAGACCCGGGTTCGAGTCCCGGCAATGGAAATTTTGCTTTTCATCATGAATATGGATATCCTGCTGTAGTTAATTTTTGAAAAAAAAAAAAAGTTTAATTTTTATACTTTAATAATTTTAGATGGCAACGGTTTAACTGCCTGCTCTTCAAGAGGCCCGGGACCCGACCCACACCGAACCCTGGACCCGGTTCCCATTGGATTTGAGACTTACTTTTTTGCTTTTGTGCCCTCTCCCTAGCTTTTCAAAACTCACAATTTGACCCCAGTTGGGACCCGAATTCCTCCTTGTATTCAACCAATTCTGTCGGCTAAAGCTTTTTTTTTCTTCTAATTAATGAATTTTAATCTTTTACTCAAGGGGAAAAAGAAAAAAATAGTGCAAGTGGCACTTTTATCTCCAAGTGTCAATCATTCAACGCATTGTCCAAAATTAAATAAAAAGCACTAAAATCCCTCAATTTACATATATCGTTCACTTTGCTCCCTAATTGTATTTTTCAACTTAATTTTTCATAAAAAGTTATTTATCAGCAGTCATCGGCATTTGAGATCTAGATTTCAATCATGATAAAACTATATAGGGAATGTGTGCTTCCTGTAATTGGCATTTTCTTTTTCATTATTTACAAGAAAAGTATTAGTCTTTCTCATATTACCCTTTTTGATAGTAATAGAAACATATTATTAAGCCTTTTATTTGATTTTGAGCATGATACAAGAAAAATAATAGAATTTAAATGACATCTTTTTTTACGCGCACACACACACAACCACAGACGCCGATGCACACCATCGGAGGGCAAAATGCAATGATAAATATATATATATATATATATATATATGTATATATATATAATCAACTTTGTCGAATTGGCAAAAATAATCGAAACATTTATGGTGATTTTCATCATGTATCGACTATTTAAAACTATTATTGGGGGACCCTCGCACTCTATACGAGCACAGACACAACCACGACTAATAGTCTGATAGAGAAAAGCAAAGAGTAATAATTCGTTGAGAAATAGAGGGAATACTTAAAAAGACCACTTGCAACAATACTTTCAAGTGTGTGTGGTTATTTAGTGGTTAAAACATTGATTTTATGGAACTTTTCTTGTTCTGCTACAAACGTAATCACGTATAATTTAAGGGTGTACGTATATTTTTTAATTTTTAAAATTATCATCAAATTTAAATAATCATTCTAATTATCTTTACCATTCATTGTTAAATATATTTTTATTTTTTGAATTTAATTATTCATATTATTGATAGCATGTAATTGATAGGTGTATTCATGGCAAATTTGCAATGTTTTCAAACCCGGACCGGACCGGCCAGTTCGACCTGTTCGACCTAGAACCGGAGGGCTGTCCGGTTCAATTGACTCCAAAAAATCAGTCCTCAATTGACCTAGTGTGAACCAGTCCGAACCGGCTAATAACCGGTCGAATCGGTGCCGGTTCAACCACTTGAACCGGCGGGTCAAGTTTAAAAAACAAAAATTAAAAATCAGCCTTTTTTTTAAAGCTTGAGAATACAATATTTCTATCCATTAATTCTTGGTTTGTCAACTAGCAGCACACAACGTCTTCATCTTTTTTTCTTTTCATTCTTTTTTCTTCTCCTTTTTTCTCCTCCAAAAAAAAAACAACAAAATTCACCCTTTTTTTTTTTTAATTTTCGAATCAATAGCAAAGAAAAATAGAAGATTCAAGATCGACACTAGCTGAACGATCAAGCGTATCGCCATTAATGGCGCAATCTAGTCTAAATACTTGTCAAATGATATAACTTGGAAGCGTTGCCATAGATTTTTATTAAATAATGTTGTTATATGTAGTAAATATTAGTTATTATAAAATTAAGATATGATTTAGGAAGAATGACTAGAATTTTGACAAATTTCTTATTTGTTTTTTTTAATCATTATTATTGGACTTTCTTTTATTTTCTTATGTATTTATGATTTTTATATAAAAAATTAATTTAATAATTATTACATATTTATGATGTTATATTAGTTCAATCGGTGGTCAAATCGATCGAACCGATTGAATTGATAATCAGTAAGATCATCGATTCTGTGTTCGGTTCGATTTTCAGAACATTGCAAATTTGTTAAAAAAACTGGAAAAACAATAATTTTCGTGTGAGAAAAGTGTTGCTCTTTTTTCACTTTTACAGATTTGTGGTAGAAATAGAATTAATTAATCGTGCTTGGTAGGGTCATGCTGATGCGTTTTTGCTACCGACTCATGTATGTTTTGTTTTTTTTCAAATTGTTTGTCCATATTAGGTAAAACAGTAAAAGTTACATTTTTTTTCCCTTCCAAATTGCACCAATTTCATTGTAAGACGATTTATGAATTGACGGGGAACTTTTCCACTATAAAATAATTCATGCGTTGACATGACCCTCGTATATATATATTAATTAATTATTAAAAGGCGGGTAAAATACTTTTAATACTTACTTATTTGTTATGTTCAAATTTTTTATCTATATTATGAAATTTGTATACTAAAAATTTTTATTTACTCCTTTTGAATTAATTGGTCAAAATAAGTGGTAATGGGGTTATGCGTATTTGAGTTTGAGTTTGAGTTTGAGTTGTGAGTTGAGGAACAAACGAGTCTTACTGAGTGGGGCAGACTCACCATGCTTGTTAAATGTGATGTTTATTACCAAAGCCTTTTTTTTTTTCGCAGCAAAACAACACGTGTTGATGTATTTAATATACTTTTGAATGAGATATGATAATTTGTTAATAATTTCGATTCTGATAATACCAACCGATTCACGTCTTAATTTATAAAACCAATATGCCGACGTCTTACATTATGGAGGTGTTTTGAAAAATAAAAAAAAAAACATACTCTGTTACTTTTAATTTTAAAAAAACTATTTTAAATAGTTTGATTTTATAATTTTTATTTAAATTAAGTTGAAAAAAAAATAGAAGTTAAGAAGTTGGAAGGAAACTGTTTGTAGCAACTTACAAGTGCATCTTGATATTTTTGTAAATAAATTGAACTTTTTTAACTGTTTTCTATCAACTTTTGACTACTTTTCCTTTTATTTCCAAACACTCCACACTTTTACTATCAACTTTTAACTTTTATTTTCAAACACTATCAACTTTTACTGCTCAACTTTTTTTTTCAGCAACTCTAAAAATAAAAACTAATCCCGAACACCCTCTATGTCAATCAAACTTTTATATAACTACAGTTTGTTATTATAGAATACGAAAATTGGCAAATATATTTGCACTATAAAATAATAATCGAAAGATATAATAACTTGAAATGGATAGAACTCTTTAGTATATTTTAATATGAGGAAGATATACTTTAGAGGAATGTTTGAATAATATTCTTGACAATGCCAAACATTAATGCCTAACATTGACACCCAAAGAATTATTTTGGATTATTAACGCTGCTGTAGTCCACTCCGCCTAATGTCACTCTGGTCTAGCACGTGTATTACAAAATCAACAAATAGCACAGGGAATAAAATAAAATTTGGCATCTTTTTTAAATTGTTAAATAAAATAGAATAACAATAGTCATTCTCAATGAAGACTTTGCCTAAGGCTAAGGATGTCAAAATTGGACTGCTAAGAATGCTCCATAAGTTCTTTGTCTATCCTTGTCAGTTGGCATGGATGATTTAAAATATGGTTTATTTCTAAATAATTAATCCTTCATGTCATGATACATTGCATTTTGCGTTGACATAATTATTATTATCGTATTTCATTAAATTCGATACGTTAATTCGAAGTACTAATAAAATTTGAAAAATTATATTCTTACATATATATATATATATTAGGTTCTACAATATATATATGATCCAAATTGTCCCCCGTTATATAAGTGAGTATTTTTAAAAAATAAATAAATCAAAAATAGAGCATAATTCTAACCATTTACTGTATGATTGTACACAGACCGGGTGCATGTAAGAGTGACAGGGATATTAGACCCGAAATGGAATCGAAAATTTTATTTGACAGGAGATATCAAACTTTTATAAAATATAAGAATATTTTATTGTTTAGGCCTTTAGGGGCGAGGGATGTATTTAAATTTTTTGAAAAAAGAAAAAAAATACATATAAAACTGAATTGGATATAAATACTCCAGAACAGTGTAGCGCACAAACTTTGAAATTAAACATATTATTAAGCCTCTTGGTAAACGAAGCCAACATTCATGAAAACACTTGTTCTAGAGATTGGATGTGACCGGATAAGAATTTTTACTGGTGCCACAGCATTTTCCAAGATTGCCAAACCCAACACACAAAGTCACAAAAAGTTGGCAAGATGCCATGAAAGATAAGCTTCCAATTCAGTCATCCACTAAGCCTAGCCACCTACTTGTATTCTTCATGCAAATCATGACAATTTTAGACCAATTTTAATTCCATCACCAGCCAAGAAACCAACAAAATAGAAGAGCCCAACAAGAAACAGAAAATTTTGAAAATAAAAATTAACGGGGAAAAAATGAGCTGCACATATGGTGTTTGTCAAAATGGCCCTGAAAACAATGGCAAACGATTTGTAAATCCTAGTATTCCCACGTCCCATCTCCATCGTTGCCTCCTCCACCAGTTGGGCTCATACAGTACCATACAGAGTATAAAGCAACAAATTCTTTTCACAATTTTCAACCAAATAATAGAGAGAAAGAAATGATGATATTAAGAACAAGAGAGAAAAGAAAAGGAGGAGGGAGAGTTGGTTGTGGAGCTTCAGAGTTCAGCACTCAAAGAGTCACATGCAGCACTTTTATATCACATTTCACTTGGATCACTACTTTAAAGTTATGGTTGACCCTTTAATTCCTCCCTTCCTTTTAGATTGTGACCTTCATGGTTCATCTCCTGCTTCTTGCCTTGTCAATCAGTCACTCTTTTCTTTTCTTCCATCTTTCAGAGCTTAGCCCTTATCTCTTTTAGCACTTGTGTGGCTCTTTATTTATATGCTTATTTAGTTTCACCATTTTCTTGAATTATAATTGGCTTAAAGCTTCATGCCCATTCCTCTTATTCAGCTTCTTGACTCATTATGATCATCAATTTTTGCTTTGCATTTGTCAATCAATCATATTTTTTGGGTGATTAGTCTTGAAGCAATGTAGGGTATGAACTTTTATGCAATTGTTTAGCTGCTGCAGATATATGTTGATGAGTGCCCCTGTTTCGGTAAGTAATCTTTGTAGCTAATTTATTGCTCTTTTCCTTTTTCTAACTAGTTTATTTCTCCTCCCATAACAGAAATTTTTTTATTCTGATGGCCTTTTTTTGTTTCCAGACTCCTGATTGAGTTCCCATACTTGTCGCTCCATCACTAATGGGAGGCCAAAAGAATTTGCATTATTTGACAATACTGTTTTGTTGCATATTTGCTTTGGTTCAATCACTAAATGAAGAGGGAACTATTCTTTTGGAGTTCCAAAAGTCTCTTGCCGATCCTTATCTCAATCTTCAAAACTGGAACCCGTTTGATTCTAATCCCTGCAATTGGACCGGTGTAGGGTGCACCTCTGATTACACCGTAGTCTCTGTACACCTTAGTGGCCTCAATTTATCCGGTATTTTATCTTCAACAATTTGTAGACTCCCTCACTTGATGATGATGAACTTGTCCCAAAACTTCATTTCTGGTCCCATCCCTTATGATTTCAATTGTTTCCACAATCTTGAAGTTTTAGACCTCTGCACGAATAGGCTCCACTCTCCTTTCCCAACGCAACTCTGCAATATCACATCCCTCAGAGAGCTCTATCTGTGTGAAAATTATTTATTTGGAGAAATCCCTGATGAAATTGGAAATTTGAGTTCACTTGAGGAGCTTGTAATATACAGTAACAATATAACAGGAGAGATACCCTCGTCCATTGGTAAACTGAAGAATCTCAGGATTGTTAGGGCCGGTAGAAATTATTTATCCGGCCCTCTTCCAGTTGACATTAGTGAATGTGACAGTCTGATGGTTTTAGGCTTGGCTGAAAATAGGCTAGAAGGCCCATTCCCATTTGAGCTGCAAAAGCTCGAGAGTCTCACCACTTTGATTCTTTGGAACAATTTGTTTTACGGTGAAATCCCTCCTGAGATAGGTAACTTCACTAGCTTGGAGTTGCTAGCCCTCAATGGAAACAAATTCACAGGAGTCATTCCTAAAGAAATAGGGAAGTTGGCTCAGCTGAAAAGATTGTACCTTTACACAAATCAGTTGAATGGTTCCATTCCAGTTGAGCTAGCAAATTGCTCAAATGCAGTGGAGATTGATCTTTCTGAAAACTGGTTGACGGGCTTCATCCCGAAAGATTTGGGTCAAATTTATAATCTTCATTTGCTTTATCTTTTCGAAAACCATCTTGAAGGAAATATTCCTAATGAGCTTGGGCGGTTGACACAGTTGAGAAAAATAGATTTATCCATTAATAATTTAACCGGTTCGATTCCTCTAGAGTTCCAAAATCTCCCTTTCTTGAATAACTTTCAGCTTTTCAACAATCATCTCAGTGGGATCATCCCTCCATTTCTTGGAGCTAGAAGCAACCTCTCCATTGTTGACATTTCCAAGAATACCCTTGTAGGCAAAATACCTCCACATATATGCAGATTTCAGAAACTGACTTTTCTCAGCCTTGGATTGAACAAGCTGTCTGGAAACATCCCCCATGGCCTAAAAACATGCAAATCACTTGAGCAGCTAATGTTGGGAGACAACTTACTAACTGGTAGCCTTTCCATTGAATACACAAAGCTTCAAAACCTTTCAGCACTCGAGCTGTATCAAAACCGTTTCTCAGGGCTTATACCTCCAGAAGTGGGGGATTTTAGGAACATAGAGAGACTCCTTCTGTCACATAACCATTTCACCGGCCAAATTCCTCCTGAGATGGGCAAACTTGTCAAGCTTGCTGCTTTCAACGTGTCGTTCAACCGGCTATTTGGTGGTGTCCCTCAAGAGTTAGGCAATTGTGTAAAGCTTGAGAGGCTTGATCTTAGCAGTAACTGGTTTACTGGTTCAATCCCAGATAAATTTGGAATGCTAGTGAAATTGGAATTGCTGAAGATATCTGATAATAGATTCACGGGACCAATACCAGGAGCCTTAGGTGGTCTAGTTAGGTTGACCGAACTGCAAATGGGAGGAAATTTATTATCTGGGAGTATTCCAGTCGAGCTAGGACAGCTAACCACCCTTCAGATTGCCCTGAATATCAGTCACAACAATCTATCTGGCTTCATTCCAAGCAGTCTTGGTAGCCTGCAGATGCTCGAGTCGCTTTATTTGGATGATAATCAGCTTAGTGGTGAAATTCCTAATTCCATAGGGGGTTTGAGGAGCCTCATGGAATGCAATCTTTCTAATAATAACCTAGTCGGGGCAGTGCCAAACACCCCAACTTTCCAGAAGATGGATGCTAGTAACTTTCTTGGAAACAACGGGCTGTGTGTATTGGGCTCAAACCATTGCCATTCAATCCCAAGCCCATCTTCTTCTCCACACATAAGCTGGTTCAAACAAGGATCTAGGAAAGAGAAAATAATCAGCATTGTTTCGCTCTGTGTGGGAATGATCTCCTTGACTTTCATTGTGGCAGTTTGTTGGATTATGAGGAGCCAAAAACCGGAATTTGCTTCACTCGAGGACCAACTGAAAAATGATGAGTTGGATAGCTATTACTTTCCCAAAGAAGGTTTCAGCTATCAGGACCTTGTGGAAGCTACTGAACACTTCTCAGAAACAGCTGTTGTGGGGAAAGGAGCATGCGGGGTTGTCTACAAGGCAGTTATGTCTGATGGTGAGATGCTTGCAGTTAAAAAACTAAAGACCCGTGGAGAAGGATCAGCTAGCGCTGACAACAGTTTTCGTGCTGAGATATCGACTCTTGGGACAATTAGGCACAAAAATATTGTGAAATTGTATGGATTTTGTTACCATCAAGACAGCAATCTTATTTTGTATGAGTACATGGCAAATGGGAGCCTTGGGGAAGTGCTGCATGGGGACGATACGGCGAGTATGCTGGAGTGGGATGCGCGGTATAGAATTGCTCTTGGAGCTGCAGAGGGGTTGTGCTATCTACATTATGATTGTAAGCCTCAAATTATACATCGCGATATAAAGTCAAATAATATCTTGCTGGATGAATACTTTGAGGCGCATGTGGGAGATTTTGGCTTGGCAAAGTTGATTGACTTCCCGTTGTCAAAATCCATGTCTGCTGTTGCTGGTTCTTATGGATACATCGCTCCTGGTAAGAATTTTGTTTCATAAATCGCTCTCTGAGTGCTATCTTTAGTAATCTTTCCAGTAACTTCCAAAACTGCCAGTTACGGAACATTTTTTGCATTTTTTTCCTACTCATGGTATGTGATATTCTAAAGTTTTGTTCTCTTTGTTTCAGAATATGCATACACAATGAAGGTGACAGAGAAGTGTGACATCTATAGTTTTGGAGTAGTTCTATTAGAACTAGTCACAGGGAAGTCTCCGGTTCAGCCGTTAGAGCAAGGAGGCGACCTGGTAACATGGGTGAGGAGGTCGATTCAGAAACTAGATGTAGCATCTCACATATTAGACCAACGTATAGATCTTAGTGCCAGAAGGACAATCCAGGAGATGTCTTTAGTTCTTAAAATCGCATTGTTCTGCACGAGCACATCCCCCCTCAGCAGGCCGACCATGCGAGAAGTTATCGCAATGCTGATTGATGTGAGAGAAGGTGTCACCAGTTCACTCCCATCGCCAACGTCCGAAACACCTTTAGATGGAGATGATTCTTGTTAAGGTACTTACTTGTCGAGGAACTCTCTCTCTCTCTCTCTCTCTCTCAATTTTTTAACGTTGTTGAATGTTGTGTGTTGATAACATAATTTCCAGGTGTATGGAGCAATTGGATTTCATATGA
Source organism: Petrea volubilis (assembly GCA_026212405.1). NCBI lineage: Eukaryota > Viridiplantae > Streptophyta > Magnoliopsida > Lamiales > Verbenaceae > Petrea > Petrea volubilis. Next base: position 38,238,218 of record CM047870.1, read on the forward strand.
AGAAGGGTACTCTGATATTAAGCTGGAGTAGTAGCATCTGACTCATTGTGATTAATAAATTACAGTATTAAGCATCAATATATATATATATATATATATAGTTCCATCTTCTTTCAATCTCCGTATTTACATTTTTCTGTGCAATGTTTGTATTTCATGTTCCATTTTTTGTATTTTTAATTTACTAGATTGACTTTATCTAGTATGTTTTCTATATATCTAATCTTGTAGGCTTGTTATGTAGTCAGATAGTGACAACTTCTCCGTAACGACAACGCTTCCACAACCACAAACAACGAAGTACATTTCAATCTAATCACTTATATTGATATTCTAGATTATGTACGTACTATGTAAAGTTTAAGAAATGCATTAAAGTATTATTTAATAAGCAAATATTCATATTTGAACTCGATTTATGACCTTTTAATTATTTGACCTCTGCCTCGTCGTTAAAGTAGGAGTTGATCGAATATAAGCTATTACACACACACACACACACACACACACACACGTTAAAAGAGAAGTTAATTTGATATCAATCCAAAACATAATAATCGGCCTGGATTGCATCACTTGAGTTGGCTGCTATTGGGTTGATGAATTTATGATTAGAGGTTTTTGGCAGGCAAATTGGAGTGGATAGTTAAATGATCAGCATGACACGTTATTATTATTTATTAATGCTGCAGCAAGTGGAATCTTTTTATAATTTAAATGGTCGGTTGTGGGTGAGCTGTGGAGGGAGAACTATACTATGCCATTTTATTTTTATTTTTTGATAAATTCTATATTTATGCCAATTTTCTCACCATTCTAATTTGGTACAAAGGTGAATAAATAAATAACCACCTCATTTAAAATTGGAAAAAATTATCAAATATTTATTATTTTTAACACACTCTCGTATGTACAGACAAACTTTTTTTTTAGCAAATCTTGTACGTGAAATTCTTTTTTCATAAATGGACGATACTGAAATTTGAACGTATAACTTTTTATTGGATTTGACTTTAATATCATGTAAAATTAGACCAATCAAAAACCACCTAGGCCTTAATGCATATTTTAATTTATTTGTTATTGATAATTAAAAATCAAACCATTTTTTCACTTGTGCTAAAACGAGGATTCATGTTGCTCCCACATGCCTCCATATGTTCAATAAATCACGCCCATATCGTGCCTCTACTGTTCAATATTTACGTATTTATAAGAGATTATTGATTCTTTTCAGAAATGATTAAATGTATTATTAAGTCCAATAAATTATTCAAGTTATGCATAGACTCATACACATGAGCAAGCTAAGACTCCTAAAATGAGAATTCATAGAGCCTAATGGCTGCGACAATTAATTTTTGGTTAATTCAATATGATAATATCTCATATATTTTAATTAAAAAAGAAAATGGCATGATGAGAAGAATTAGAAATTTGTAATATGCTCTAATAATGTGATTCCAGATCAACTTCTCGAATATGCGTAATGTGTACTTAATAACAAACTTCGGTGCTTCGAAAAATAATTTGACAGAGTTAAGGGGAAACATTTTTAATTAAATGTACTCTAAAATATTAATCCGACATAAAATTATTATCAAATACCTAAATTCTATTTTATGTTGATAATATAGACTTTAATTTTTATGACACACACACACACACACACACACATATATATATATATAGATATATTATATGTGATAAATAATAGACTAGATTTAGGGGATCTAACAATATCGCTCAAATTATGATCGAAAAGTTTGACCATATTAACTTAGATTCATCCAGGTTTATTCAGAGCGTATTTGTGGTTTATAACAATAATATTTCTTGCCAAAAAGATATTCCTTAAACTATGTAATTAAAGATCCCAATTCCAATCTCCAAATTTATCCAGCCACTATCTCACAAAATTAATGCAAGTCGACAATGGAAAAATAAGAAAAATCAATAAACATTGGATTAATTACATGTATGGATAACTCTCAAACAATAGAAAATTAAATTACACCAAAATTGATATATAACGTGTGATCCCCTACATTTTTCACAAACTTTACAAACCCCATCTTAAAAGAATCCACAGAAAAAGGGCAAAAAAAAAAGAAAAAGTAAAATCCAAAAACCTAAACATTGTAATTAATTAACATACGAGTAATAATTATGATTAGAATTTCGCCTGGACTTAGACCCCTTAATCCTCATCAACCGTGACGCCCCCTTCCAAAAGCAGCGCCGCCGCATCGGCGACGAAGCTCCGCCCACATGCGCCTTGCTCTTGCTCTGTTTCACTGCCAACCCACGAATCTCCGGCGCCCGGTAAGTCCGGATCAACGGCCACTTTATCCCGTTAAAAAACGGGTGGCGTTTAATATCCGTCGCACCCCTTTCGCACCCTAGTCTCCTCCTCGGATCCTTCAACAGCAATTTCTCGATCAAGTCCCTGGCCTCCGCCGTCCCCAGCTCCTCCCTCTCCCCTTCCGCCCCCGCCGGAAACCTAACCCCTCGGGTGGACTCTATATTGCGCAGGGTGGATTCCTTACTCCCGCCCTTAAACGGCGTCGTCCCGTACAGCAGTTCGTAAATCAAAACTCCGAATGCCCACCAGTCCACTCCGTTACCGTGGCCGTTGCCGCCGACCAACTCCGGCGCCAGGTACTCGTGAGTGCCGACGCATGATCTCGAAAACGCCATCGTTGGCTCGGCGACAAATTCGGTCACCCGCTCTTCCCGTTGCCGGTCGCCGAAGCAAGAGTATCTCCCAGAACCCTCCTTAAACTGGGCCCGATAATCAAGTTTCGGCGAAATTTCAGAATGAAAACACAAATCGAAATCGGATAGCATAATGTGGCCGTCTTCGCGGATCAATATGTTTTCGGGTTTGAGATCGCGGTACACAATCCCCTGCGCGTGCAGATACTCGAGGGCCAAGAGAACTTCGGAGACGAAGAACCTGACAGCCTGAACCGGTAGCCGGTTTTTGGGCTGCTTGCGGAGCAAGGAATGGAGGTCGCCATTGGAGCAATAGTCCATGAGAAGGCAAGTATAGTGAGACACTTCTAAATGTGCGTAGAGAGTAGGGAGAAAAGGGTGGTCCAGAGTGGCGAGGATTTGGGCCTCCGTTTGAACGTGGGACAATTTCTTGGCGGTCAAGGAATCGCGGTCGACGACTTTGAGGGCGAAGTTGGCGTGGTCGTAGTCGCGGAGGCGGCAGAGGAAGACGCGGCCGAGGTTGCCGGCGCCGACGAGGCGGAGGAGCTTGAGGTGGCGGAGGTGGAGGGCGCCGTCGGATGAGAGGGTTGTGACGGCCTGGATGGCCTCCCAATTGGGGTTGGCGCTGCGGCGGTGGGGGCGGTGGTGGGCATTGGGGACGGCGGCGGAGGCGGTGGAGGGGCGGGACTCGTTGAAGCTGAGGGTGAGGCTGGTGCGGGCTAGGCTGCTCCTGGCGGAGAGTGTCCGGTCGGTGGTGGCGACGGAGGTGAAGCTGAGGTCGAGGTCTGAGTCGGCTAAGCAATAAACAGAGTCTTCTTGCTCCATTTTCTTGGGTCGGGATTAAGTTTTTGCTCGTAGCTACATTCCATGAATGTGGTGAATATATAGCGTAGTATAGGGGTTGTGTAGTGTGGAGAGAGTGGGGGTGGTAGGGGACATATAATTAATGTTAGTAACGTGTTTGGTTGACGCAACTGTGTCGTGATATAAAAATGAGAGAGAGAGAGAGAGAGAGAGAGGGTGATAATTGGTTGAGTTTAGCGAGGTTGACTAAAGTGAAAAGAAAATATTATCTTAATTCTTAGAAGTAGTTAATTAGAGAATAGTGGTAATTAAGCGGGGGAGGCTTCTGAGAATCAAATACTGTTATTTAGGCTTTGCAGCTGCATGCTGATCAGCTGATGCTCAGTGATGGGAAAGTTCAGAAATTTTTATTCGCATCGGGTCTGATGATATTGAGATTAATGATGAGTATTTTATATTTAATATATAATTAATGTATAATTTAAAGAGAATGATTAATTATATTAAAAATATATTAATACTTGTTACATAATTAATTGGGTGCGATCAACTCTAATTTCGGCAAGAATTTTTTGGAAAAGTCATCCAACCGTGTCATTTTATTGGAAACCGTGAAAAGTACCATGCTAGTAATCACCTTGGTTTACTTTAATAACAAAGGTCTTAATAATTAATGGCACTCTTAACTCCTAAGTAATTACGGTTTCCACATGTTTACGTTTTCCATACTCTCTTCTTACCACATGATTACATGGCTTTGTGAGCTTATGATTTTCTACGACTTGCTAAGAAGGCTAGCTGCTAAAGCCGTGTTCATGAGCAGTAATTAATTTTATCCTCTCTGTTTTGAAACTGTGGGTGATTTCTCTTATTATTGATCGCATAAATTTTGTTTTTTTAGTCATTATCATCGCATCATTATGATGCCATAAAATACTTCATACTTAAATGAAGCTAAAGTATAGTTACTGACAGTGACGGAGCCAAAGGGATGGTTGGAGGGGGCGGTTGCTCCCTCTCAAATTCATATCGAACTAAAATTTGTATGTATTTGTGTGAAAATTTTAAATTTCATCCTCCCCCTCCCAAAATATAAAAATTCTTTTAATATTTTATAGAAATTTGATCTCCCTCCCCCCTCCCCCCAAGTAAGAATTTCTGACTTCGTCCCTATATTTATTGGATAAATTTATGTAACACCATTATCCAATTAACTAATCATTCAAAAAATGATCAGTAGTAAAAAGTTTCTTGCGAAGCACAACACTGAATGCATGTTCTCTCCATGTTCGATGTTATCATTCTCATCACGTTGCCATTGCATTGCATTTTCCCTCAAAATGAGAATATCGAAACACCGAAAATAATACTAAATAGAATTACATTAGGTAATAGTTGAAAAACAAGAAATTTTAATAAATTTTAAATTATTATTATTCTTATAAATGGTTCATTGTAAGGGTTGTTGTGGTTGTTTGCGAATATTATAAAAAGTTTTTTTTTTCTACTTCTATCAATAAAAAACAATTTTGCAAATGCCCCCTTGGTATGAATATGACAATATTGGTGCTTTAAGGGGGGAAAATGCAAATGTGTGTAATTTGAGGATAAAAAAATGCAAATAACCCCAGCAAACTGTGGTCAAAGATGTATAATGGCTAAGTTCCAAGCAGCAGAAATATTAAATAGTAATTAAAGTAAATAAATGCTATTTCAGAATTCTAAATTGTTAATTATTACAGAGCAGTAAAATAGGTGGCATTGGGTTGATGATTGCGACGACACAACTTTTATCTATCCCCCATCCAATTAATTACCTCGACTAAATATGATTCCGTTAGGTTCCCATTTCAAAATATAAACACATATAATATACAAATAAATAAATATTTTTTTTTCATGATATATAGGATTTACTTTAAATAAAAACAACCCTTTTTATTGTTATAAAATTTACAAGTAATAGATTAACGTTAATTATATAACTGAGTGATTTACATTTGTTATATATTTATTACACAAACTTTCGGAAATGGCCATAATTAGTAGAACATGCCATGGTATCAACTCAATCCCTAAGCTCCATTATTGAGCTTTGAATTGCTCGTTGACTTATTCAATTCTTAATATAGTAGATAAATCAGTGTACTATTTCATTTATTTGGAATTAATTTCTTTTAGCTTGAGCCTGGCAAAAATATATTAGAGATTTTTATTTTTTTTAAATTCTAATAGGTGTTTTGTTTTTTGTTTTTTTTAATTTAAACAAATATTATGTATATTAAATATTTTGGGGGGGGGGGGGAAATATTTATTACAAAGAATCATGTACAGTTGATATGTATTTATAAAGTATATATGGTACATAATTACAACACAATCAAAACAAAAGGATCCAACATATATAAAAAAAAAACTTGAAATCTTGAGCACGAATAAATTCAGTTAATCATGATTTCAAATAATCGATTATACACAAATAAATTCAATTCTAAAAGTAATAATATGTATAAAGTACGGAATATTTTACTTCTAATAACTCGATCTAAAAATCCTGCGATAATTTTTTTATTATTATTATTGAGGTCATCTTCTCCTTGATAAATTTTGACAATCATGCCAAATTTTAAGGAAATTGGATGTAATTAAGTTAAGAGTTTTCTCAATTCGTTATAATGGCTCTAATATTTTCATAAACATTTATTTTTCAATTATGTTGTTGTTAGAAAATTGATTATATAAGTTGATAAGCGATCAACTTTGACCAATGATTTGATGAAACTCCATTTGTTGTGTTTGAAAAACAAGTTGATTATTCATAATTTGTGTCGCGAGCAAATACGAAAAATATATTTAATTACTTAAAATCAATTTAGGGTGAATGAGAAATTAAATACACAAGATAACTAGGTAAAAGCTAAAAATTGAATGTTAAGTTGTGGAATGTAGTTGTCCTACATTGAAAAAATAGTACAAGAATGCCTTATATTTAAGTGACTACTTTTAAATAAAAGTTGGCCCCTTAGGAGTTTACAAATGTGTAATAGGGAGATAACCTAATGGTTAGTAGGCTTGAACCAAATCCAAAAGCATGCGCGCCGCTGCAGCAGTTGGGCTGGGCTTGGATCCAGGCTCGGGCTCAATCAAAATATATTCTTTTTGGATGCAATTTGAATTGAATTTGAGTTCAAAATTGGGTTGAAATCAACTCCAGTTGAGCTGAAACCACGAACCGGTGCACAAAGAAGGGTACAGTTCGAACTCGGGTCCAGCCAATGGCTAGCCGCACTCGAGCGGATGCGAACCACACACAGCTACCAAACCAGTTCGGCCTGACCGAACTGGTGCCATCCCTTAAGAGTTGCAACCTTTTGTCTTTTCAACCACAACTGTTCAAGTATTATAAATACACCCTCCCCCCTCCTATATTTTCATTTACATTCACTCAAATCCGAATTCATTTTATTTCTTTCTACATTTCACTCCCTAAACATTAAAGTGAGTTCTAAATAACTTTTGAGTTTGTTGTTTCTCGAAAATTGGAGTGCTCCTGTTTCAAGAAGTTAGTCGTTGTATCTTGATAGACAATTGTCAAGTTCTATTAGTATCAATGTGGGGCAATATCGTCTTAAAGACAAAGAATCCAACTCTCACCTCGACTAAACACCGTACCCTAAATCACGCCCTGAAAAAACACTAATTCCAACAGTTGTTTGATACTACTTTCATAAATTAAAAAGATAATCAAATATATATCCACACATTGGTGAACGGTGAGAGTACTCGGGTTTTCAATTTTTTGAAGATAAAATCTTACAAGTAGAAGAAGACAGTGTTGCATTTGGCACCTTCCACGATTTATCTCTAAACCTACGATAGTGATTGAATTAAGACCTCTAAAATCTGACTAATTATGCTATCTGTTTAAAGTTTTCTTAGACAGCTTTATTAAAATAGGACCCAAGCGACCCAATCATCATTCTATACAAAATAAAAATATTATACATATTCCCATGCCTTACCTAAGATTGGAAGAAGTTAAAGTCGAAAGCTAGCGCACCCGCTGCTAACGGGCCATATGCAACCGACATTTGTTAACTTTTATCAATTTGAGAGAGAGAGAGTGAGAGAGAGAATATTTGTTAGATCATTCGCATAGTAATTCCGTTGAAATTAAAAGTTTCACTGTATAATGTATTTGTTCGAAACATAGCTTTTGGTAAAACAACAAATTCGCATTAAAAACACATGAAAACATCATGTAATTAGACAACTACGCTAAAAAAAAAAGTACATCGTAACGCAAAAAGAATACAATAGTGTAAATATTACCATTGATAATATATATTAAGTAATAGTACTTTAGCTTGCTGATAATATTTATTTCGTCCGTATAAAACTTATTAATTATAAGAATTACTATTTTATTTATTATTATTAACAATTAATAATACCTTATAATTACGGCCTTGTGACAATACATTGTCATTATATTTCATGACCATATGGCCCCTTAGTTATTAGATACATGTTTTTTTTATCACTATCGATTTGTGAAAATTAGTTTTTTTATAATTGAAAAAAAAATATTATGTAATATATATTTTTATGACAATTTTTATAACGTTACTTGAGATAATGTTATCTAACTTTTATTAGTCATACAAACTTTTATTTATAAATAAATTTAGGGAGTTGGGACCTTGTTGGTTTAAGAACAAATAATCATTTAGACTTAGTTAGGCAAGGGCCCACATAATGAATCATGATAAAACTAATAAAAAGATATGAGTGGGACACCATACTTGTGGGGCCGACTTTAATAACCATGTCGACTTACTGTGGGCCCACGTGGAGGATGATGCCCGCCACGTGGTCAACGGTGGCCCTACAATACAATACCGCTTCAACCGAGTTTCTCTCATAAAAAAAGTTTTAAAAAAAATTATCTAGAAAATTATTCAAGGGTAATAATAATAATAATAATAATAATAATAGGAACAAAAAATAGAATAGGGGTTTATCTCAGAAATAATTCATCAATAATGGCATACCAGTCAAGTTAATGCTCAATAATTCATACCTTAAAATAACATATATATATATATATATATATATATATTTAATGGAAGTAATAATTAGACTACATGCTATTGGCACGTGATCGTGCCCTTAAGTTTTATAATTTTATTTTTTTTCTTTTTTGTCTCTTTAATTTTTGCCGTGCTTGTGGTGATCGTAATCCTTTTTCCCATGTGGATCGTGGGAGTAGAAAAAATGTATTACAAATTAATAGAACTAGACACTTGATTCCAACTTAATATTATTATGCTACAAATAATAAAATTAAAAAAAATTATAACAAAAAATATATTTAATGTAGCCTTATATAACTTTGGAGCTAGGAGGGAAAGAGAAACAATGGTGGCTATAGGACCTCGTTTTGCCGCTGATATATGACCTGAATATCCAATATTACAAAGAAAACAAAAAATTGATGATACTGTGTCAAATGACATATAAAAATTATTTACATTTTAAATAATTTTTACAAGGACCAAAGTTAGTTGTAACAAAATGTGAAAATTTTGTGTTTTGTTTTTTTTTTTTTATGTCAAAATATAGTGCAATGCTTCTTTATCGATAAAATTGCCACCATAAATGTGTTATTTATTATTAATGGTGGCAATTTTATCGATAAAGAAGCATTATCGTATTATGTTGTAAGAATACACCATCTTTAGCAATGGATATCATTATAAATTTAGTCTGTGTAACAAATTTCGTTAGTAAATGTCTTGTCAGTGATTATTTCTTAATTTAATTCTATTTATATTGAAATCCATCACAAACATCTTCAAAGTTAAATTTATGATAAAATTCTTCCGTCACATACTTTTTTATTAGTGAACGATGATGTGATTTCTTATAGCGTTATCAATTTTCTAGAGAGGAGATGACTGCCCTGTCCAATCCGGTCTACAACTCAATTCCTTATTCAATTATCGCTTTTTTTGTCACCAAAACAATATGTTCTCTAACATATGTTTGTTTCCAAGTAATTGCAAATTGCATCTCTCCCAGATATTCTGATATTGATTAATTGTAGGCCCCTAGTCCTTAGTCCTTAGGGCAAGTGCATGTGGCGCGAATGAGTCGTGAACATGGCACGACGTGTGTTAATGGGCGTATCACAAAAAATAGTGAAACGGACATAGCCGATGTTGTGTGTCCCCAATGAAACGGGCCGTTAACACTCTCGTATCACTAGATCCACAAAAATATTTTCATACATAAGTTCGTGTTGTGATATGACCACATAAATATGATTGTCCTCTCTAATTTGTATCAAACTAAATTTTATACATATATATATATATATATATATATATATATATAATTTGATCCTTCTCAAATCTTAAAAATATCTTTAATATTTTATAAACTTTTGATATCACCAAAAAAAAATTTGACTTTGCTCATAGAGTCATTGGTTTTTTATTAATTTAATTTATGAACAAACTAAATAAAATGTCAAGCACTTGCTAGGGAAGTATCATTTTCAACATTATGTTTATATGATACTATCACATACAATATAAATAATCTTTTTATAGTGTCAATGCATTATACATAAGACATATTATATATATATATACTCTACCTTCAAATTCTCTGAATATTCAACTAATTTTCAATGAAAATATGCAAAAGTTGAATTGACGCGACTCCGCGAATTGCATATGTGACAATGTGCATGCACCAATCCTAGCAATTTGGATTGATAGATTGTCTTTAGCTCAAAAAATTTGAATTGAAAGATAGGAAAGAGTCTTGGGACCTTAATCTCCACATAAAAATGCTGTGATCTGAAACATGATTTGGAACATATATATTACACTTACACCCCTCCAACTTGGCAATGGCAAGGCTAGCTATTAAATCAAATTCGTGCATGCACAATTATCCTCTGATCAACTCTTTCTGCAGATGCACTGTATCATCATCCTTAATTTTATTATTTTTGTTTGGACTTATGTGATAATTAGTATTAGAAGTCCAATAAATTTATCTTAAATATTAAGTCCCCTCACTATTACTTAATCTTGCAAATTGTCCCTCTAGCTACTTCACAATGTCACATGCGTTAAGTAATTTGTGATTAGTTCCGTAGTTATAACTTGTCAGTCTTATGAACTCCTAATCATTACTTAAATCCCACAAGGGAAAGAATCCTATAATTAGATGCTTCAAAGACAAGAAAAAAAAAAATAAAGAAATGTTAAATGCCATGTTGATAGAATCCGGGACTCCAATTTAACAAGCTCAACTAGAAAAGATGCTCATCTTAATGTGTTGCACAAAATTTAATTAATTAGATATATAAGAATGGTACAGTTGGCAATGCCACCAAATTGTCTGCTGACCCACAAAATTGGATTCTTCAAATGTCCATGTACTTTTTTTTTAATTTATTTTAGCCACTCGATTCCGATCCTTTGATCGACTAATTCATATTCGAGTACTGCAGAGGTTTATTATGGGGTCGATCTTTCCAATTCAATTGCTCAATTTACAACTACAGAATTCAAACCATTGTTTAAAGGATCTAATGCATCATTTCCGCTAAACCAATTGATGCTCATGTACAATTCATGATTGATGGGAAATGCTTCATATAATGATGTAATTACCGCATGGTCTTGTATATACAAGCTCGTTTAGAATATGACAAGACGTAAAAAGGATGGAAAATCAGAAGCCATTTGATGAATTCTGTTATAATGAAACAATTACTCTTTTTCTTTCTTTTTTATTTTTTGTTATCTTAAGCAGGATACCAATGATTAAAAACAAGAGGATACCAATGATTAAAAACAATGAAATTACCCTGATGTAGATAATCACTTATCGAACTAATTAGTTAACTTGATTAAACTATAATTTGAATACCATTTGGACAACTCAAGTTATAAGTAGCTTTTATATATGCAACAAGCCCAGGTTGTTACGTTTTGGAGCCATAGGAAATATATTATAATTATGCGAGCTAACTTAAACAAAAACTGTATTATAAGTTGTGCCCTTTCAGTGGTTGAAATTTCACAGCTTATAACGATGAAGACAAAATTGACGCTTATAATATAAATAATCTTCCTATTAATTGACGACTGATGCTGCTCCTCAAATCGTCATTTTCTTTCACACTATACAAAATTTCACAGCCCCACATCATAAGGCGCTTTATTAACTGGACATATAAGTTTTGAGTTCGAAAATATGAGCTCGAGTTCGAAGCATAAGGCATGGTCACGCCTAAGGCAGAATCAGCTGTGCATCAAGTAAATGACTTGAAGAGACGGAACTAGAAAAGGGTAATTGCCAGAAAGTTTCGCCCTTCCACACGAACCTCCTTGTATGAAAGATTACAAATAACCCCCTCGTATTGGTCCTATATTACATATACACCCGTAATTGCAGGTGTGATTTGTAATACAAAACTAAACATCGGGGTGTATTTGTAATTTTCATACAAGGCTGTTATGTCAAAACAAACCAGACCTCAGGGAGTGTTTCGTAATTAACCAACTGAAATTGATCAAGAAAGTTTAAAGCGCGAATTCATATCGCCGATCATAAGATTCAATTCTATGAACCAAATTGGCAGAAGAGAAAAACACCTTTGTCCATTCCTTTCCAACAGATCAATATCAAACAGAGAGCACAAATATTAATTATGAACTGACCCATAACAAAGAGCATAAATAACTTTTTATTTTAAAGAAAACCCTTTAAAATTAGTTCACAAATTAAATGCCTCCAAATACATCTAAATTGCCTCCAAAATTTCCACTGGAGGAGTTCAAAACTATAGTTTCTAACTACAGCCTCTGAACAATTGATCCCCAAGATAGAACCTCAGAGGCCAAAGCCAACATAAGCTAATTGATGAACTCATGGTAGTAATCACATTGAATCAAATCCCAACTCCTAGTTTTGCAATTTCATTCATCCTCTTAATACAATTTTCAACCTCATAATCCACAAGCATCATGAGCATTTTATTCAACAAAAAATAAAAAACGCTATCAGCATAAAATTCTCAAAATTTCACTCAACCGAAAAATCGTATTACATCACGAAACAAAAATCCCATATGCAGTTCTCAATATTTCCCTCTCCAAGAATACCACTTAAGTTTTAACTGGAACCACAAAGGAGGAACCCCTAAAATACCCTGCGTCATTCTTGGATCAAAAACATCAAATTGCACACGTCTCAAAGTATCCAGGACAACCTGAGCAGGCACAGTGGGCAGCAACACGGGCCGGGCCCCACCTGGGACCATCACGGCCAAATCACAGGCCTTTTGCAAATGTGCATTAGCAACAGGTGCATCTCAAAAACAGCATCACACAGCCCCTCACGCGAATCCATAGACAGCCTGTGTTTTTCCGCCACCACAGCAGGTATATATGCAAAATGACAGTTTTGCCCTGCATGGTAGGGGAGAGACCTGAGAAGCAACACGAGCCCGCTTGCCTTGCCTATATGTGAAGCAGCATGATCAGCTGCGGTAGAATAAATACCACCGGCTTGAAGAGTTGAGTACAAAATGGTCGACATTGTGTCCTCAGCATAACGCTCCAACTCTTCTATATTTTGTGGGATATCAGTAAGGTCCCGTTTGGCGTCATTTATACGGGCTTCGATGGACCGTTTTAGCCAGATTTTGCTAACTTTGTGCCCGTATATTACAGAAGACAGTGCTTGAGCAACTGGATGCTCGATTAGCTTGTTTGAGAAGATCTTGTCTATGGCTTCTTGCCACCAAAGCAGGCGCATGAGGCCAATTCTTGGGTCTGAAGCAATATCCATAGCTCTTGATGTTTCGACATTAAAGGCACGAAGGGCGAAAGCAGGTTTTCGCATATTTGGTGGGAGTTCGAGAAGGCAGAGATAGTGGTGGTAATCATAGGTTCGCACTTGTTGGACACAGTATGAGAAAGCTGCTCGTATACCAGCAGATGTGGAAGTGGAAGCACCACTCATCGAACTTCAAATGTATTTTCCCTCTGCAGCAAGTTAAAATTTGTACTGAGATGGTGCTATTATAGTCGATATAATTTTGGTTTTAAAAATTTAACAAGCTAAATAAAACTTGCTAAAATCTTCATATATGAATTCTAGAAAAGAAAATTCTATACATCACTTAATAAAATGCGGTAATTATCCTATAATAAAAGATCCTTAGCACAGCAACCAGTAAAGCCTATTTTCAAATACACTAATTGGTCACCATTCCCATTAAGGTGGACCTAAAAAATTTGGAGAAATTTATGATTATTTAGTCACCAAATGCCAAACAATTTGTGTTCCTTTTCGCATCAATCTTGAATTCATCAATGGACCATATTATCTCATAAAACTTTAAGCATTATCAAGTTGGATGGATAAATATTCCAGATATTGTTATGAGTCGTGTTGAAAATTCGAAATTGACTTTAATAACAATAGGAGGAGGGAATCACATTAATTTTTTTGTTTCCAAAGGACACTTGCTATGTTGTTTTCAAGGGGACACGAACCCTTTCAATCCGGTACCAACGGGCAAAGGGTGTCATACTTTTAGAATAATAACATTAGATAACTTCATAATGTGCTTACCATACAAAAATTTTGAATCCCACATCGGAAAACAGCTGTATCACGGGGCATGTGAGCCTTGAAGCTGCTTGGCTCAGTCGTTCAAGGCCTGTAGGCATAGCCGGGGCGTCAAGGCTTGTGAAATATTTTCTGGCCAACACGCGGACCGTGCCTAAAGAAGAGGCCCAATTAGACAAATGTGCTAAGATTTTGAGAAACAGCAAAGCCCACAACCGTACGAAATTCTCTCTCTCTCTCTCTCTCTTAATGAAAATTAATAAAATACATTTCAAACAATTATATTGATACGGCAAACCATCAAGTCATTCGAAACCATATCCAATACAGGGAATTAAGAAATAATACATATAACCAAGCTATTATACAATAAAGGGATAATTACTCTAACCACCCCTGAGGTTTGGCCTAATTACAAATAACACCCCCTTGTATTGAAAATTATCGATACCCCCCTGAGTTTTGTGGACTTATTGGTAAGGTAGACGAAAATAATACAATGTCTATTTTACCTCTTGAATATTTGAAATATTTTTGATTTAAAAAAATAAAAAAATAAGAACATAACTAAATTGACCAAAATACCCCTCCTTAATATTTTTCAAAAAAAATTATCATTTTCTTCCATCTCCCACCCCAATCCCACCACCACCACCACCACCACCACCAAACCGTCGCCGCCCTCCACTCCACTGCCGCCGCCGCCGCCGCGGTCGTCTCACTCGGACCACCCGCCTCCACCGCTGCCTCACTCCGCCACTCACACCACCATCGCCGGCCCCCACCCCAACCTTCCTCTTCCTCTTTCTTTTTTTTTTTTTCTCTTTCTTTTTCATTCTTTTTGTCTCAGATCTGGATCTGCTCTCCCTCTCTCTCTCTCTCTTTCAAGCGGCTGCGGCTGGAGATGGCGGCGGCTGGCGCAGATCGGACGGCTGGAGATGGCGGCGGCGGGCGCAGATCGGACGGCTGGAGATGGTTGCGGCTCCGTCACTCACCCCACCCGCCTCTCTCGATCTCCTCTCCCTCGTCTGTTTCTCTCTCTCTTTCTCTCCGTCAGTATCTCTTCCCTCACTATAGATCGGACGGTGGCAACGGCGGACGGAAGCGGCGGACGTTGGGCGCAGATGGCGGTGGAGGACGGAGGACGGCGGAGCATTCTCTACCCCCAGTTGTACTCTCTTTCCTCTCCCTCAGCTCTCTCTCTCTCCTTTCCCTCTGTATTCTCTCTCTCGTCTGCCTGTCTCCGGCGAACCGAGGCGGCGGAGGCCGGCGGCGGCCGGCCGTTTGTGTGTGTATATATATATAAATAATTTTTATATTATATATTTTGTATATTATATTTATATATATTTATATTTGATATGGTATATATTATAGTAAATATATTTAAAATTTTTAAAATTTATTATAAGGTAAAAAAAACATTGTTAAATATCGTTCATTTATGAATCTAGTCAAAAGAAAATATCTATACATTTTCACTTAAATAAAACGGTAATTATCCTACAATAAAAGAGTAATTAGCAACAGCAAATAAATCATTTTCAAATAGGCAAATTGGTCACCCTTCCTCATTAAGGTGGACATTCAATTTGAAATTGTATGATTTTAGTCACCAAATGCTCAAACGATTTAATCTCCTTTTCGATCAATCTTGATTTAATAGGAGAGGCCCATAATTATCTCAATAAAATAAGAATTATTAATGTTTGGAGGATAAAAATATTCTGATATTCATGAGTTCATAATTTAAAATTCGAAACTTTTTTGACTTTAATTACAATTTGAGGTCAATCAAGATTAATTTTTTTTTTTCAAAGGAGCATTATTACTAATGTTATTTTATATGTAGGTGGAACTCAACCAAAAAAATCTTCTCATTTCAAAAGTTCATGCTTTAGAGCATCAAATTGCTAATTGTGGCACATTTGTGAGGCTTTAAAGAAAGTGTTAGATTTTTGAGTTATTATACTAATCTGTTAGTGCATATATATTTCCCAAGAAGTGTGCTTTTAGATAGGGGTGATCACGGTTCGCTTCCGATTTTCTTTGATCAAATTTAAAATCGAATTGCTATATGCGGTTTTTTCTGAAATATATTTTAAATTGAGTTTTTTCAAACTAAAATTGAAAGTGCGGTTTTAAGCGGTTCGGTTCAGTGCGGTGTGGTTTGACAGTTGTAAATAAGAAAAAAAAAAGACAAAAATAAGAAAAATATTATCTTCTAATATCAATAAAATATTTAAATTAATATTAAAAATTCAACACATGAAATAAAATTTTTATAAATAAAAAATATAAAGACTAAATGTATAGAGTCCATAAAACTAACATATATAATGCGATTTTTCATATTTAAATTAAGTTCAAGCAACAATATTGATTTTACGACACAACTTCTTAAAATCTTAGCTAATATAACATACTAAAGTTTTAGTCCATACATAATTTAGTAATGATTGGTTAGGTGTATGTGAAATATTGATTGATTAAAGCAATACCTAATGAAATTTGAAATAATTTAAAATGTGATTACTGAATTTATCTTATACATTGAAAAGTTTAAGTTAAAAAATAAATATATATACATATATATATATATAATATATGTGAGCGGTTCGATTTGATTCGATGCGGTTTGAGGAGAAAATTAGAGTCAAACTAATTTTACGGTGCGATTTTGAACTTAATTATTGAACCATAGTTTTTTCAAAAAATTAACAAAAATGGTATAGTTCAGTGCGGTGCAGACAGGTCGTACGATTTTTAAAAATTTATGCTCACCCCTATTTTTATAATGCAAACTTATTAATATTATTGTAGTTTTTTTTTTTGCCCTTTTGACTTTTAAAAATTAAATTACACCAAACCCTAGGGCCTTTTGGTTTAGGCAACTTACTAAACGCACAACTCATTTAAGAGAGCGACCACAAATAAATAAAAAAACCTGTTTTTTGAAAAATAAAAAAGAACCAAAATATTAAAAATAAAATAAAATAGAGTGTATTTAAAATCTATTTAATTAATAAATGAGAAAAGAAGCTCATTAAGTTGGAGTGGATTACTTTTAAAATCTACATTTCTACTAAATTTAAACAAAATAAAAATCATGAAAATACTTGAATTTTATTTAATTTCAATCAATAATTGACGTGCACCAAAAATTGGCGCGTTAACTCGGCATTAACGGTTTAGTTTCGACCTTTTCCCCGCTCAAATTGTGTCGTGCAGACAACGCGCCACTGGAAATCGCCACATCTTCGATCTCTCGCAATTGTCATCACGCGCCACCGCTCCGACAAGGCGGAGTTCCACACCCGTCAACCTTCCACCGTCGCCGGTCGCAACCGCTAGCGTTGAAATTTGTATGATGTCTATCTACCCTGTTTTGACCGAAGAGCTTTAAGTTTCCTTATCAATACGCTGCATATTTTGGTAATCTATCAATCTTGATTGTGAATTTACGGAGTGTGTAAAAGTGCAAAAATCCTTAAAATCCATAAATCCTGCAAATTAAAGCAAGCCTGATTCTCATTGACTTGTTTTTATCTGTTTTTCTTGGTATTTTGTTGATTATAGGGTTTTTGGATAGATACAAATACAAATACTGTGTATCTATATGGATAAATATAGATTTTGTGTACGATTGTAGTAATGATGGGAGATAAAGTTGTTTTAGATAATGATAAAAACAAGAAGAAATCAGACGAGGAGAAAAGAGGGAAGATTAGATGGACAGTAATAGGGGCAGTGATCGTGTTAGTGGTGGCCATAGCATTAACATCTAATAGTTTCCCACATCATAATTCTTGTAACTCTTCTCAGGTTTTGTCCTTGTTCATATCATCTTTTTTATCCCCATTTTTCGTTGTGGGTAATTGAGCTATTATTTCCTCCTCTATTAGCTTTTTGTTATGTGTGATCACACAATAATTTCGAGCCATTGTTTTGATTCTCTAAAGCAGGATTCTGAAAAATGTAGAGGCATTGTTGAGGATTGCTGTTGTGATTACGAGACGGTGGACAGCCTTAATGGGGAGTTGTTGCACCCTTTACTTCAAGAAATTGTTAAAACTCCATTTTTTCGATACTTTAAGGTCGGGTACGAATCTATATGGCCAGATCTAGAATGTTATCTAATATGGTGATGTCAAATTATCAGAGAAATTTTACACTGACTCCGCTCTGATTGAACATAGTACACTATGTTGTGTTGTTGGTTATGGATGATTCATGCAAATTATCTTTCTCCATAGTTGAATAGCTGCTTGAGTCTTGCTTTCATCTGCGGTTGCACATTAACTTGTTCGTATTTCTTTCCAATGGGATAACCTCTGTGATCATTCTGACTTGCAGAACAGATATATTGCCTGTGGCTGGTATTGTAGATTCTGACATGTTAGAGATGTTAAATATTTAATATTGCCTCTATCAAATAGTTTAAGATTTTAGATGATAATATCATTCTATATGGTATTAGAGCCTGAAGAATCCTCGAATCTGATGTACTTCATTGAATACAACAGGTTAAATTATGGTGTGATTGTCCTTTTTGGCATGATGATGGAATGTGCAAGCTACGTGACTGTAGTGTGTGTGAATGCCCAGAAAATGAGTTTCCCGAGCCTTTTAAGAAGCAGATGCAGCATGCTCTTCTATCTGATGATTCAAAATGCCAAGAGGGAAAGCCACAGGCTGCTGTTGACCGTACAATAGATTCACAGGCTTTTAGGGGCTGGATAGAAGTTGATAATCCGTGGACCCACGATGATGAGACTGAAAACAGTAATTACTTTAATTAGGAATATTCTATGTGTTTTTTATTGACATTTACTATCACACACCATGATAACTGATGTTCAATTAGTTCAGAGAATTATGGAGACACTAATGGCCATTCTCTCATTTGCAGGTGAGATGACATACGTAAATTTGCAACTGAATCCTGAAAGGTATACTGGCTATACTGGGCCATCAGCCAGAAGGATATGGGATACTATATATTCTGAAAATTGTCCAAAATGTCAGTTGTTTATCTATTTTAATCTTTTAATCCTATCTTGTTTTCTTTGTTATAGGTGGTTCAATAAAGAAATTACCCAGAAAAAAAAAATTATACTCCTCAAGTTTTGTTTTGTATTTCAAAATTGTTAGCTGAGTGTGGCCTCAACTTTTCCTTCTTTCTTTTTTGGGCAGATTCATCCGGAGAGCATTGTCAGGAGAAAAGAGTTTTCTACAAGTTAGTTTCAGGTCTTCACTCCTCAATTTCAATTCACATTGCCTCTGATTACCTGCTCGACGAAACTAAAAATCTGGTTTGCTTCTTTCTTCAACATTTTGTTATATGTTTTTTGAGCTTTAGTTTTTGTATCATAAATTGAGTCTTTTTTTTTTTTTGATAAATAATATCATACATTGAGTCTACTACAGAAACTTAGACCACTCGCATGGAATATATCAATTATGAGCCTAATCACTTTGCTGCATTTCTTAGTGGGGTCGAAGCCTGGAATTGATGTATGACCGTGTTTTGAGGTATCCTGAACGTGTCAAAACCTTGTACTTCACTTTCCTATTTGTTCTCGGGGCTTTGACAAAAGTAAGCGTTGTAATAACAGTTATACTTGTTTTAGGTTATAAGTCCAATTTTTGTACTTATTTCTATGCCTATGACACACAGGCTGCAAAATACCTGGAGCAGGCTGAGTATGATACTGGAAACCTGGAGGAGGACCTGAAAACGCAGTCTCTAATGCACCAGCTGATATACAACCCAAAGCTGCAGGCTGCATGTCCACTTCCATTTGATGAAGCTAAATTGTGGCAAGGACAGAACGGGCCTGATCTAAAACAGGAGATCCAAAAGCATTTCAGAAACATTAGGTTTTCTTTAATCTCCAAATTACTTGTCAACTTACTTTTTCACAAAATTCAATTTTCTCATGAGACTTGGAAATGTTAATTAATTTTAGAAATAATTAGAGCGCCCCCCCTTTCGTAGCTATTGCCTACACAAACTTTCCCTCTTGATTTCAAAATTTTATATACGTTTTGTATGAATTATCTTTATCTTACAATTTATGTTGGTCATTACACATAGTTACGTGATGCTTGATGTTATAGAAGTTCTTTGATAAATTTTGTCAGTTTTGATCAAATTCCTGTAGTCAGGGGGGTATTCGTAATTTTAAACCAATATGGGAAGTCTCTGTCATTATATATAATTACAGGGCATATTTTGATGAATAACGTGCATCTGAAACTCTTCGTAAATGATTCTAAAGTGAACTTACTTGGCATAAATCTGATGATATGCAGTGTTTCATTGTGTGTCTTTTAATATAGAAATTGGTGAGCGTGCTACTTTTCATCGTATTCTTTGTTTTTCATGATTCGCATGGATGCTTGATCTTATAAAGTTTTTGGAAGGCCAACTGTTAAGTCATTTTTTTGCAGTGCGCTGATGGACTGTGTCGGTTGTGAGAAATGTCGTCTTTGGGGAAAACTTCAGGTCCTCGGTCTTGGAACTGCATTGAAGATTCTTTTCTCTGTTGATGCTAAAAACATACCAAATCAGCCTGTAAGTTTTTATAGAACACCTTTTTGTTACATTTCCTGCTTCAGTCAAAACGTATATACTCTTAATAGACAATAAATTACTGACTCAGCTGCAACTGCAAAGAAATGAAGTGATTGCTTTGGTTAACCTGCTCAACCGGCTTTCAGAATCTGTGGAACTTGTCCACGAGATTGGCCATTCAATTGAGAAGACAACGGAAGGGTTCAGTTTAAAACCTCCCAAACAAACTGGATAGCGTGTGTGGAGAAAGTATGGGAAGTTGCCCCACCCACACTACTGATTATATATATATCCTTTGAGTAAAAGGTGAAAAGGAACCATGTATCAATCATCGTATCAAGTTTCTAACATAGAACCATGTTGTTCAAAGCAAACCTGCTTATGCAAACGAATTGGTTAAGAAAGAACTTTTGAATTGTCTATTTAGCATTACCATCTTCAGTTTTCTTTCCCTTTTTGATTTTTGAAAAGATAAAAAATAAAATATTTTGTCCCATGATTTCCCCCTCTTGTTTGGAAATGATAATGTGGTTGGCCCAAATTGTTTCCCAAATACTGATTTATCAGTCAGTTCTAACTGGTTTCTACATAAATGGAATTTGTTAAGGATTCATCTTCTTTGGCCAACTTAAAATTTGATAGAGGGCTATTACAAGTCTACAACCAGCTATGATCAATCAAGAAAAATCAAACAATGAGATCAACTTCATTGTTTATCTACATCCAACAATTCAATTCATTCCAATCAAAAACAGATACAAGATTTCAAAGTGATGATGAGCACCATCAATAATAAAGAATAACATCGGCCCGACCACAGGAGAAAGAGAAAAAAAAAAATGAAGAGGAAGAAATAAAGCATCCTGAAAGTTCCACTGTGCATGGTTAGTATAATAAATACAGGAAATGAGACACTCAACACTACAAAAGAGTTCTTGTTGCAGTTCCCATATTCCATCCTCTTTCTTTTTCTCTTTGGCTTTGCTTCTGCTGAGCATTATTCTCCTTTGCCACTGCTCTTCTAGCATTACCAAGAAACACCCTTTGGCCCATTCTCCCTCGACCCCCGATTGACACTCTCACCTTCTCCATCCCAACATTAACACCAACTCTTCTGAGGGCAGGCTGCATTGGGGATTTCATGTGATTTTTCTTCTGAAGGCTTTTCCTCAATGCACTACTCAGCTTCTTACTCCTGTTTCTTTGATCTTTGGGACTATCACAAGGTATCTGTTCTGGCAAACACGTATCATCCCCAATGGTCTCTTCAGCCTTATCAGCTTGAACTGGAGTCAATGGCAGAAAAGAGAGAGGTAATTTAGATGTTGGGAGCGGAATGAGAGAGTTGCGCCGTTGTGCTGGTGTAGCAGAAACCTTTCGGAAAGTTGGACAAACAGATGCTCGGCCCGTCTGCTTTGGCAACCTTAGTTGTTGCTCGGCCATCTCGGGATTGTTTTCTTTGTCACTGAAGTCATTGTTCTTGGCACATCCATCAATGGAAGGTGGGAAAAATGAGAATTCATCGTCCCCATTAGACAGACGAGTGATATTTTCTTGGTCTTTGCTTTCAAATTGAGATTCATGAAGGACTTTAGTTGCAAGTGGCGCTCTCACTGGTTCAGAGTTATGCGGCTCCTCTTGCTGTTGTTGTTTGTGCAGCTGCAGCTGTTCTGCTATTCTGGAGTCCACGTGCTGTCGTGCTAACTTTCTCTCCACCAAAAGTTGTGATTCCAGTTCTTTGATCTGAAAATTGTTCAAGAAGAATAATGAAATACGTGTTTTCAAGAAATGAATAATTTTGTAATGCACTAATGAATTTTTCATGCGGTAAATACCTTCTCCTGCAAGTTTCTGTTCCTCACATCTTTCTCTTTCATCTTTACCTCAAGACCATAGTTGGTATCCTCAAACTTTTTAACTTGAAATTCTTTACTCTTCAAATCTTGTTTTAGTTTTTCAACCTTCACATGAAAACAAGTTTGGCTTGAGATTAGAAATGAGAAGAATCTAACCAATCTTGAGGTTTTAAAAATGCTATTACCATTTGTTTGTATTTGAAGAGCTCAGTCTTGTCCAGTTGCTTCTTTGCAGGGCCTAACTCTATTCCACGAACTCTACTAGCAAAGTTTAAGGAGCAAAGGGTCTCAGTCAGATCATTTTCATTGGGACTGATCTGCACAAACATCAATGTTTTTGAATCTCCTCCTGCAATTACCAAGTCAAGATATTTTAATATTTTGTTTCTTGCTTGCACTACGCAATTCTTCTTATACCAATAACGATGAGCAATGACAAAATTACAACAAATATACATATGATAGTAAATACCTAAAGAGTCTTGAAGCAAGTGAGTGAGTTTGGAGTTCCTACACCGAAATGCAAAGTAAAAAAACTTAGAAAGTCATATGGCAGGTAGAATATTAAAGTACATTTTAAGTACTTTCTATACCTGAAAGGGATGTGGGGGCTCCTAGTTGCAAGGGCTGATATCACATCTCCAAGTGCAGAAAGTGATCTATTGATATTTTGAGTTTCTTTTAGCCTGTCTCCCTGCACTTCTGTCTTAGCTATTCTCTCACTTCCTGCAAGGTCAACCAGCCACAGCTTGCTTCTTGTGCATTCTCCATTAAGAAAGTTCTCTCCCTTTACCATTACACAGTGCATGCTGCAGCATTCAAGAGAGCACATCATTTTTACCGTCTTGACAGTAAAAGAGTAAGTATAGATAAGATTGCAGAACTATAGCTAACCAATGGGACCGGCTACTGTGTTCATTGGAATTGGTTGATCCCACTGCCCTTCCATTGCTGCCAGTCCTAAGGACTTCCCACACCTCACTCACATTTTTCACGTGCGCTTCAACTAATCCTGGAACATGATGTCCCCCCTCGCCTACTTGCTTTATCTCAAGCCTGATCTTACTCAAAATAATTTGAGGGGAAATAATTAGTAATGCCATGATATATATTGGTTCCCAAAAAAAATAAACAAGGTATTGGATAATAGCTAATGGTTTCTAATAAAGCATATAAACTATTCGGCAGGGCCAAGAATTGATGAACAAGTAATGAATGAAGTCCCAAGATTAAAACTAAGCGTACCTCTTTGAATTTAAACCGAGCTGTGAATCTGAAACTAGTAAATCCCGTATCTGCTCATTGTAAACCTCCAATACGCTTACTGATACTTCATAGCGGAATGTGTTCTTTCGCTCCTCAATGATGTCAAACAGCTGCTCAAGAGTTCTATAGTTAACCCCACGGGCTTCTTTTGTTCCCTCCATAGTGAAAGTTTTCCCGGTTCCGGTTTGCCCATAAGCAAATATGCAAACATTGTATCCATCTAGAACTGAAATCGCAAGTGGGGCCGTTTCCTCAAAAACATCGACTACACACAGAAGCAAAATAAAAGGTAATGTATTTGTTAGTTAGATAATGCCAACAATTTTATCAATAGATAAATGCATGAATCACATTTCCAATCACCTTGGTCAGCTTCAGGACTAAAGACAGCATCAAACTTAAAGGTCTTTCTTGATATCCCATTTGATTTAACAATTAGTTCCCCATCCTTTGCAGCTTCAAAGTCAACTGCCATTGAAGCTCCTCCATCGATCTCTTCAGTGTTCAGAGGCCGACACCGGCAAAATACTCTAATGTTTCCTGAGAAGAATTTAAGACTAATTATGAGCACCTATCAATTTAGTGCCTTTATTTTATATATAAAGTCATCAAGGGGTCAATCCTTTACCTTTCAGTTCCAGTACTTTGTTATAAAGTTCTTTCTTCTCCTTGGCCTCTTGTAGGAACTTAGTTTTAATATCTTCATGCAATTGGGCATGCTGATTCACTGACAAAAATACACTCAAATATATAAAATGAACAAGCAAACAGATAATAAGTTTGATAATTAAAAGATGCATAAGAAATTACTTGTAGACTGAACGATAGATCTGACACACTCCATCTCTGTAACGTACTGGTTAAAGAGTGAAGCGTCTTCTGAAAGCTGGATATGATCCATCTTCAGAATCTGTCATTAAAGAATCCCAATTCAATAATATGCTTATTGTACTAGAGAGATGTCAAAGATTTCAGGTTTACCTTCAATTTTCTTGTCACGTCTCTTAATGATGAAAACCATTTGCTCTTTTCTTTCACTTGGCCCTCAATTGCAAAAGCTACACGATTAACAATCAGCATAAGAGGCAAAGATGTATGGGTAGAATTGTAAATGATAAGAATCATAGAGATGACTTGCTCACCCAATGATCCAACATGCATTGATTTGCGCATAAGCTCGTTTTGAAGTTCTTTCAAAGAATTCCAAGCTTCTTGGCATTCTCTACCCTTGAGCTCATTTTCCCTCTTAAGCTCCTCCAAAACCCTTTTTGTGTCTAAGAGTTCCTTCTTCTGTGATGCATGTTCCTCTCGTAGCCTTTCTAATTCTTCAAATGATGAACAATTTTCCGTAACCTATCAAATATAAAATTTAAGTTAGTCCTCTTATCATAATTTCAAAGTATCTAACTAGCTTCAAGATGGATGATATACATTCAACGCCTCGCAGTGTGGACTCTGTGTGAATTCAACTTCTTCGGACAAATTGACCTCTCCTGAACCTAAGACGGTCAAGAAAGAAAATTAATTTATCTGCAGTGAAGCAAAAAGACCCTGAGCAGTTGAATTGCAAAAATATTCAGAAACTTAATATGGGCTTACTTTCAGAAGAATCATCTTTCCTGATGAAAATTCCACTAAGTATTGGGCTTCCTGTCACTCCTTCAAATCTAATAGATAAACCCTCGTCCCTATTGACATAGGTTTTAAGATCAGATATCACCAGGGGCGTATTTGCGCCAACACGTGCATAAATATCTAAACAAGATATAACCTGCAAATTTAAACCAATTAGGCATATACACACTCATATCATAATGCCACATGAAAGTATGGCTCAAACATTTACTTCTTGATGACATCTTAACAAATTACCTTTTCCCCTTGTAAGAAAACATCAAAGATTCTCATTCCTGGAGGACCAGCAGTGAATACAATCTCAGCAAAGTGCAGATCAATCGTGTAATTTCCGGAGTCTAAATTCTCTAAGTAATATGACAAGTTCCCAAAACGTGCAGTCTGGTAAAGACTAAGCCTGTCTGTGTAACCAATTATGGGATCTTCAGTTCTTACTGTGTCGCCTCCATTGAAACCGCTGTCTTCTGAAAAGTGTATCCCAGCTTGAAATTCAACACTGCTTGTAGATCCCACATTAATGCCAATTGAAGTAGTTGAACTTTCTTTCAAATTCTCTTCAACTAATGGCGGTGCAACCAGCTCAAAAGAAGCTTCAGCACACAAATCTCCCACCTTTGTTGTTGGGGCCTCCTTAGAGGAGTCCCTATGAGACCCCTCAATTCCATTTTCTAATGAGACATCAATTCTTCCTCCCATCAAAATTTCAGGCGATTCTTCATATTTTTGGTTAGTAATATCGGGCGAACCCACACATACTAAATCAGGCGATGTTAACGAAAATCCAAACAATGCACGACCTAAAATAACCAAGGGCATGTATAATTAACTCAATCAGGATCAGCAGATATTCTTGTCATACGAGATCAAACTTTCTTGAAATTGAAAAAGAAAATGCCAGTCCAAACAAGCCCAAATATAAAATTTGAAGGTTTCCAAGAACCCTTTCGAAAACTTCAATGAGATAATCTAAAGAAAAACCAAGTTAGAACCATCTATAATCATGAAACAATCAACCTAAAAGAAGGATTCCGAGGGATTACCATCTATCTTGGTCGGACTAGATTCATCTGGGTTTTCCATAATTGAGGTTTCAAATCTACGCAAGGTCGGCGATTCACCTGCCAAGTGAACGAAGAATCAAGAAAACACAAGAACCCATTTGCCCAAAAGCAGAAATTTTAAATCTTCAAACTTTCATGTGCAAGTGTGTGAGCTCTGGATAACTTACAATGAGTTTGACTCTGAATTTCAGTTTGATCGTGTGGTGTCAGGGAAGAAACATCAGTTATAAGAAGTGGGTCATGCCATTCAAAATCCTCCATTGATAAAGTAACAGATTCCTTTCAAGATTTGAATGAAACAAGAAACAAAATTGAAAAAAGGGCACTTATTACACTTGTGCAGTTTCAAGGATCAAGGGAAAAAGATGAAAGGTGGGATTAAAAACTTTTTGTTAAATCACTACTCATTACAGAGTGAGAAGAGAAAAAGTTTCCATTGGAGAGGCCGTTAATTTCGTTGTGCCGTTGTGGGGGAAGCCCTCCTTTTGAAATTTGAATTTTTGAACCTGCCAAATATGGATTCTTTAAATGGAAAAGGAAAGAAATTATAATATTTTTATCCTGATATAATTCTATTAGCAGTTTTCAAAAAAATAAAAAATGTTCTTGAATTTAATTTTATATTTTTGCATTTGGTGAACAATATTAATATTAAATGTTTTGAATATTCTTATCTTTGAAGGTTTAAATTTGAAGTGATGGTTGAGGAAATGAATTTCTTTGAAATTTTATATATTTAACGATAAAAAAAATAACAAAAATAGTGAATTGTGACTGTCACAGATCGAATCAAAAATTCAGAATTGATTTAATCAATTTTTGAGTAATTTTTATTAATTTGAAATGGTATACTCTTGCCAATAAATTATAAGGTTCAATAGATAAAGATGATACCATAATTGAGTCAGAATTTTTGATTTTGAGGGCAATGTCAATTTCTTATGAAACATTAAAGGTGTTTTTATAATTTAAAGGAAACAAAATCTAAATTTTTTAAAAAAATACATATAAATTTTAACTTGACTTAAAATTGAGGGGTGGGGGTGGGGGTGGGTACAGCCCCTCCAACCCTCTTCGCTTCGTCCTTGGTTTTGGATTCAAGTTTCCACACAAATTTATGATCTTATCGAGTTTAATTAGATCTAATTATATAGCCAATATCATCAATCAAAAAAGTTGGTCCGAATCCAATTTTCATAATATTGATTCATTGAGTAGATTAAAGGAGGAGTCAAAGAAGGAAAAAAAAAAAAGAAAAAGAAAAGCACAATCCTTGAGAAGTAATAGAATTAAATAATTATGTTTCCATTGATACTCTAAAATGAAATTCAACATAATAAAAATGTCATAGTTTTCTTTTAAGTTTTTTTAGGAATATTGAGAAAACGAAAAAGAATCTTAGATAAAAGTACTAAAATAGTCCAAGCAAAATTGGGACTAGGGTGCAAACGAGTCAAGTCGGCTCACGAGCTTCGCAAGTTGAGCTCTAGCTTGACGTCAAGTCGATCTCAAATCTTTTGTGTCTAGATTTGAAGCTTGTGAGCCATAACAATATTTTGATATTTTTATACTTTTAATAGTATATATTTTATATTATGAATATATATACTATTTTATTAATATATATTTATTAAATTAGTAATATATATGTATATTACTACATAATACTATTATATTATTTTATTTTATATTTTCAATTATAAATAATAATTTTATAATAAAAATGCCAAATAAAAATATTTGTTTTATTATTTTATTAAATAAAAGTTTTTGAGCTCAAATCGAGCTTGAACTACTCAAATTATTTGAAAATTCATGTTTAGTCGAGTCGATTCAAGCTGAGCTCAAGTTTTCATTGAGTTGAACTTGACCTTCAAAAAATTAGGCTCACCAGGCTCAAGATTGAGCTTGAAAATTTCACCCGAACTCGCTTCGACTCGACTCGTTTGCACCATTAATTGGGATAGGATTATTATTAACACCGTCAAAATTAATGCATAGGCATAATCATTCAGAAATAAGTTATTGTAACCAACACAATTTTTTAACATTTTTGTGTGTGTTTTATCCGATTTGCAATAAGCAAAGAAAAAGAATATTTAGGAGCACGGATGACCAAATGTGATAAGCCAAGATGATAAGTTAGATATCATACAAGAGCTATAGATGCAATATTGCTTCAACAGGGAAGTTCATTTAGAACACAATCAATATTCTACCAACAAATACAGCAAAATGGCCCATAATCCACAGCTAATTAGTGGTTTTTTTATTTTTTTCTCTAGTAGCAAATACTTTTTATACAAAGATATATATATATATATATATGTGTGTGTGTGTGTGTGTGTGTAAATATATATCTAACGCTTTGAATGATTAATTCATAAAAAAAAGGACAAATTACGTTTACCTCCCCTGAGGTATGCCGTATTTACAAAAAACACCCCGACGTTTGAAAAATTACAATTGCCCCCCTGAACTAAGGGGGTAATTACAATTTACACCAAAAAATCATTGAACTACCAAAAATACCCTTATGAAAACAAAAATAAATTTGACCATATTAAAATGATTATTTTGCCCTTTCGAAGATTTCTTATTATATTATATATATATTTAATTTTAAAAGTATTATACCATTTAAATATTTTTTTTAAAAAAAACTTTTTTCTTTTTTTCTATTATAAAAATATTATATTTATTTTTATAAATATAAAAAATTATAATACATATTATATATAATTAAATAAATTCTTTTTTCTTTTTTCTTTTCTTTTTTCATTTTCTTTTCTTTTCCCTTTTTCTTTTTCTTTGCTGCTTCTTCTTCTCCATGTCTGCCGCCCCGCCGCCGCCCTTCGCCGCACGCTGCCACCGCCCTCCGCCGCACGCCGCCGTAGGATCGAGAGTGGAAAGGGGATAGGGGAGAGGGGCAGAGATCGAGAGAGAGGGAGGGATTGAGATCGGGAGGGGGGGGGGGGAGAGGAGAGATCCGAGGGGGGGGGGAATGGAGAAGGGAGCCGGGGGGGAAGAGAAAGAGCAACGCCCACCGCCCACCACCGTTCGCAGCCCTTTGCCGCCAGCCGCTGACCACCGTTCGCCGCCCTTTGCCTCCAGCCGCCATCGCCTGTCCCCTTCTGCCGCCCGCCGCCATCACCGGTCCTCCGGCACACCAACCATTGGGGGAGGGGTGGGGGGGAGAGGGAGGAAGAGAGATGGAGGGCGTGGGGGGGGAGGAGAAGGGGAAGGGGAGGGAGGGAGAGAGACGAAGGGCATGGGGGGGTGGGAGGGGAAGGGGAGGGAGGGAGAGAGAGAGAGAGAGAGAAGAGGGACAAAAAGAAATCAGAAAATAAAATAAAAAAGTGAAAAAATGGTAAAGAAAAGGGTATTTTGGGGTTTTCATTTTATTTATTTATTTTTGTTTAAATTACTTGGGGGTAATTTTGGAAATTCATTATTTTTTGGTGTAAATTGTAATTACCCTTCAATTCAGGGGGGCAATTGTAATTTTCCAAACGTCAGAGTATTTTTTGTAAATATGACATACCTCAGAGGAGGTAAACGTAATTCGCCCTAAAAAGAATCAAGCAAAAGTCTTTGGCTAACGGCAGGCATTGTCATCTTCATACATATCCAATTTTTGTGTGATTCATGAATTTGATTCCCGATTTTTCTTTTTCTAATGAAGAAAATAGATTGCCTCTGAGTGAGGCAAAAAGAAACACGTAGTAAATCATCTCAGCGTGTATTTGTGTGTGAGGTTTCTTGAAGATTATGGCAAGGACAAAAACTACCTTTTTTAAGAAAATCACAACTCAGCCAAATCTTATCAAGAACTTCGGTCCCCTTTCAAGAAAACTATGCATAGGGGACACCTGTTGTGCTTTCCATTTATGTGTTGAAGAATATCTAAAGTTTATGCATTTAATGCAAAATAAAAGTAGGCGGCCAAGACGTAGGAACCAGGTTAATTTGAGCACGACTTCAGCTCTATCTCGTGATGCGTATTATATATAAGCTAAGCATGCCTTGTATTTTTCTCCACAACATGTACACTCCTCAAACTTTTCTTCTATGTATCTCATCTGAATTTGTTTCAGAGTAATTAAAATGGCCAAGATTGCGGAACTGAGGCTGACAACAGAAGTAGCTCCACCGCGGTTAATCTCGGTGGTGAAGCGTCCTATAATCAAGGTGTTGGACACCATTGATGAGGATAAGGATTATGCATCATCAGCCAACCCTTCGTCCGCTCCAATTATCAAAGTGTTCGATCAAGACAGATGTCGTCGCCAACTACTCTGGCCTTTTGAGTGATCTTTTATAGCCTTACCATGCCTTTAGCACTACTATTGTATGAGACCAAAGAACTACTTCTCTCTCTCTCTCTCTCTCTCTCTCTCTCTCTCTCTCTCTCTCGTACTATGGGTATCAGTTACAGCCTGCATTTTATAGGCTTGGATTTTGAGAAAAATATTGTCATATTAGCCTTCTTCACTACCATCTTTTATCAGGGGTGAAGGAGTTGTGGCTTGAATTATCTTAATGAATAAGTGCTATGTCTCTAATAAAAAATCTCTTAGCAATTTAAGTGGCGCCAGCATGATTTTATCGAGATATTTTCTCCCCTCATAAGAACGGTGAAATCAATAATCATTCAATTCGATAAGAATGATCAAATCCTGTTATGGTGGATTTTATTTATTGGACAAATTGCATATACACCCCTTAAAGTACATTGCAAGTATAAATTAATTCTTTTTGTTTTAAAATTTATATATACCTCCTCGAGGTTTACGAAGTAAACATTAATAAGGATGTTCGATAAAAAACATTCCTGCAACTATTGTAATCAATCCAACCATTAAGAGATGCGTGTCGTCAAACCTGATAAAATCTCTAGTTCAATCAATTTTGTTCTTCTACCAATCTTCATGAAGTAATTTTATTTAATAACATCACAATTACCATCGGGTATCATCATTTATAATATTTTGATATCACCTCTACCCACTTTTTTTTTAAAAAAAATTACCTTCAAAAATAGTTTCTACATATTGGAACTTGTTAAAACCGTACGAATCTCATCTTAAGACCACACTAAAAATACTAGAAATACAACTCGCAATTACTTCTCACATCAATGAAGGATACAATTTGTTAAATTGATACACACCTC
>CM047870.1:38270478-38293312 GCA_026212405.1 Petrea volubilis
ATATTAGGGCGAATTACATTGACGACCCCTGAGGTTTGGTTAATTTATGAAAAATCCCCCTATTTTTTCAAAAATTACCAAAAACCCCCTAAGGTTTCAAAAATATTACAAACTTATTCGAATTTCTGAAAATACCCCTTCCCTTTTTTTGGGTGATTTACGCTGACCACCCTGAGATTGGGTTAATTTACGAGAAACCCTCTATGGTTTCAAAAATTACCAAAACCCCCCGAAGTTATACAAATATTGCAACTAGCACCTATTTAGGTTGATTTATTAACAATATTAAATCTTTTTTTTCCCCTTTGTAATATTGTTATCATAAAATTTTCATTTAATAGATTTGAAAAAAAAATGTGATTATTTATTCAAATAAATATTATGAATTGAATGCATTAAAGGTATCTACCAACACATCAAGTATGTTATATTAGCGCTAATACGGAGTAAATTTTAAGATAAATGAATTGGAGTCCTCAAGCTAAATAAAGTTTTCAAGTGCATTATTTAATTTCAATTTTTTATTTCAATCCATATTTATATTTCTCATTTCACATAATGGATATATACGATGCATATAATTATATTTTTCTCAAATATAAATTTAGCACATATTACGTATATTTAGTATAAATTCATAACATTAAATTCGAAATATTTATTTGAATAAGTAATCACAATTTTTTTTCCAAATCTATTAAATGAAAATTTTATGATAACAATATTACAGAGGAAAAAAAAAAGAATTAATATTGTTGATAAGTCAACCTAAGTAGGTGCTAATTGTAATATTAGTATAACCTCAGGGGGTTTTTGATAATTTTTGAAACCACAGAGGATTTCTCGTAAATTAGCCTAATCTCAGGGTGGTCAATGTAAATAACCCAAAAAAGGGGAAGGGGTATTTTCGAAAATTCGAATAAGTTTGTAATAATTTTGAAACCTTAGGGGATTGTTGGTAATTTTTAAAAAAGTAGTGAGTTTTTCATAAATCAATCAAACCTCAGGAGTAGTCAGTGTAATTTTTCCTAAATATTATACATATATATATATATATATTTAACCTTTTCCATTTAATTAAGCATTAGCATGCATCACAGTATTTTTTAAGCAGTGAGTGCAAATTTGTGATATGACAGTTTTGCCGTCACCCCCATGACAACAATACACACGCACACACCGACGAATAGGAAGACATGACGTTACTCGATTTTGGTTCTGTAGCGTCAAATAATTTAAATAGTATTCTTGAGTTCCCACTAAAATTAAATATGTTGATCGAGTAACTTTCTATTAACTTAAGACTTTGTCTTCAAATTTTATTTATTGTCAATTGTTTGATTGACTTTTGTTTCTTTAAAAAAAAAATAAAATATTGCTAGCAGCCTAGCACGTCGAATCATAACGTAAATTGCATTAAAAATCATGTTTGACTTTATTAACCACTAAATTCTCAATCCAGTATCCAAATGTAAATACAATTTATAAAACTATGATCTGTTTGGGTAAACTGCTAAATGCGCATGTAATTAATGTTAGGTTAGTCTATTTTGGTTGCTACTTGCATATTAATATATTATCAACATGAATGTAACTGCGAATAATCTATTTTGGTAGTAACTGCACGATTCATAATGATGTAATTACTATAATTAGATTATAGTCCGTTAGAATGTTTTTTTTTTTAAAGAAGAGAAACACTTTTGTTTTTTTTTTTTTTAAAAAAAAAGACTTCAATAATAAAAAGTTAAGTTTGAGTGGACATATAAAAAAAGCAAAAGCCAAAAGAAAACCCTAAAATGACTTTTTTTTAAAGAAGCTATCAAGAACAGTTTAAAATAAATTTATATTTTAAAATACTTTTAATTATTGCATTTAAATATAAAAATATTTGATTTTAAAAAAAAGTCTACTAAAAGTATGTTTTGATAATCACTTTTTTTTTTTAAAAAAAAAATCATCTAAACAAGCCCTTGTTTTCATAAGTTGAATCATATACATTCATCTGAATAAATTACTCTACTTCGGTAAGTTGAATAATATTATAAAATGCATGTGATTACACCATTATGAACTCTATTGTGGTAATTTGCATAATATACATGCACGTAATAATATTTGCATAATATACAATAGAGTTCATAGCATATAATATTTGAATTGAGTTGCAACAACCCCAACCCCCCCCCCCCCCCTCCCTTTTTTTGATACAGGTTTTACCATTTTAATTGGAACTTGTAATCTTGGCACATTCATACTTGCACATAATAAAAAAATAATATAATTTAACGACATACTAAAATTTTGATAATGTCTATATTATCAAAATAGTTTTTAACTATTTTAATATATTTATAAAATTAGTGCTAAGTAAAAATCAAATAATTTAAGAAAATAATTACAAAAAAAGGGAAAAGAATATTATATTTAAGAGTAGTGAGAGAAGAAAGAGGGAGGGAGAAAGTCTATATAAATTCGTACATATTTATGTATATACTTACATAAATACATCTATATATATATATATATATAAGTTCGTATATATACATACACACACTTACATAAATAACTTAAATTAATACATATTAATCATAAATGCACTTTATATGATTAACACTTATATCTAAATAGTCGTATATATATATGTAGATATTTTAACATTAAGCATTCTATTCATATATACATATACTCATATATATATATGTAGTCATATAGATATACACATATTTAAAAAACTAAGAAGATCTACACCTACATAGATACATAACTGTGTGTATATATATATAATCTACACATAATTGTTGATAAAATATCTTATCTTTTTTCTTATCTTTTAAAGATATTTGAGCATAGCATTAAATGACCCCTTTACACTTGTATAAATCATGTTATAAAAAATTAACATTTATTATCATCAATTTTACCTAGAGTATGATTCATGGGATTAGGATAACAACTAAGGGGAGTTAGGTAGCACTTGTATAAGTGTAGACTACCACCTATACATTGAGTTGGAAGATAACCATTAATGCTAATTAATGTTATAAATTATAATAATGCCATTTATTGGAGTAAGAACTATAAATAGAAGACTTGTCTTCTATTCACATACACAACACACACACTTCACACAACTCCCTACACACACACACACACACACTACCATCCATACACACACTTCACATCACACACACACAGACACACACACACACACACACACATATATATATATATATATATATATATCAAGAAGGTTAGTTTAAGATAGGAATTTCCTTAATTACATAAGTTACTTTCTAGTACTAGTTTATAATTTTACTATTATGATATTATACTTCATTATGCTGCTACAAGTTATTAAAAAATATGCTTCTAGTTATATTCATATCTTATGTTCATAGAATTAATATAAAAATATGTATGTTTATTATTCCAAAATATGCTCTTAGTATGCTTTTATATTTAAAGTTATAAGTATGGAAGTATGTTCCTTATGTGAAATTATATGAAAATATATGAAGAACTTTATTTGTGCATGTCGGGCCCGTATGTGCTTCGGAATAGATGAGCTAGAGTTTGGCCAGGTAACAATGGGCTTACCGGTCTTAAAACAGTTCTCACCATCCAAGTTCTAATCTCATCTTGCATGGACGGAGTGTTTCATATATTTTTTGTAGGGAATTGGCATAGTCTCGAGATATAACCACCTATATGAACGGATGGAATTGATGTGGATGGATGTAATATTGAGATTAATGATGTGAACGGTTGGAATATTATGATATGGGAGATATAAGGAAGTTACCAATAGGTGATTCGAAAGGTAGTAAAATGTGAAATGTTATGTGAGATATGATATGACTATGTGTATTTACTATACACACGAGCACCTTATGTTATTAAGTGAGAATTCCTACTCAACGTGTATGTTGACCATTTCTCCATGTGATAATTTTAGCCGAAAATGAGGCGGGAATTACTAAGGACGATAGCGAGGAAAGGTTTGACGCCTTTAAGTAGTCGGAATTAAGCTTGATATTTTTTATTTTGGAGAGGCCGTGATGTTATAAATTTTTGTATTACTATGTATTTTGTGCACTACTTTGATATATTTTCAATAAAATAAGTATAATTTCGCATTTTAATCGGCTATATTTTAATAAATTAGTTAAAAGTCCGGGTCAAATGTGATTACTAAATATATAGTGCTTCCCCTTTTTATAATATTATAAATAAATACTATTTATATCATATAATAGTGCAATAGAAAAAATTAAATGGTCCGTGCTGTAACTTTCTTAGTCATACAAATTCAATGACCGGTTCAAATTTTTTGTTTCCCTTGTTCAAGTTTTTCTTCCCTCTAATTTCTTGTTTAATTCATTACTAAACCAAGTAAGCCAAAAAAAGTTTTAACTTTTTCAATTAACGTAAAGCAAGAAGTAAAAAAATAATAAAAATTGCTACACTGTACACGCGAAAAATGTACATTTTATATCCTTTTGGGTCCCACAAACATCTTCTTTCATCATTTTCTTAGCAACCTTAACGTGAACAAGCAAAATAATTACTTATATTCTTCACAACATAAATAGATTGAGAAACGAAAGGAACATGCTGTGCTCCTATATGCACTCATCAAGTGTACAATTGAGGGTTAGTACATATGAATTACTTCTGAAGGGCATGTTGGTAAGGCCATAAGACGCACGTCACAAATAAAATGCATAATAAAAGTTAAAAAGTGAAAGTATATATAGTAATAGTTAATAACCATCACAAAACTACGGCAAATTCTAGGATGCACACTGCTCGATCGTATTAGTATTAATTTCATGAAAAATGATTTAAACATAATACGTAATTGGTATGTATTTTAGGATAAATGACACTGTTTACTACATAATTGATTAGGTTCGATTAAATTGAATTTGAACAAAAAAATTTCAACGTTGTGAACGTAATTGATATTTTGCTCAATGTATTATATTAAAGAATTACCAATATCTGTCAACTACTAACAATTATGGAAGAATGAAATGTGAATCCCATAATTAATATTTTCTTTTCGAAAAAACAAGTAAAAGTGGTTTGACCTGACCCTTTGCGTAAATAATTAAATGACGTCAATTTGATTAAAACTATTAAACCAAATCTCTGAAAGATAATGGGATGTCAAATGTGGAAGAAGATAAAAGGAAACTAATCTAATTAAATTAATATTTTAAACACGAATCTCACAGTCATTAATGATTAATCTCCCACTATCCCATCAATTCAGTCACAACTCAATCATAATAATTATCTGGCTTATTCTTCTTAATAACAGTAATAATAATTATAATTATTAATTTTGTTATTATTGGCGTTAATTTTAAATTAAATAAATAGTTTTTATTATTTTTGAATATAATTTCTCCACCTACCCCCCACTTGGGACCCCTCAACCAACCAAATTCTTTGAGTCACAGACACAGAATAAAATAAACCTTCCCGTCGAAGGGTAATTTGGTCAATTAACACTCTCCCGCCCCGCACCCCTCAACCGTCCCATTTTCCGGCTCTATTTCACAGTTCGCACGTACAGTTAATCTCTAATTGATAAATAAGAAAATAAATTAAATAGAAAAAATGTAAAAATTGCATGAGCAGATACAGAGAGGATGGTGCGTACGGGGCGGGGTGGGGTGGGGTAGGGGGCTCCTCCTATATATATATAGTGGAGAAGTTGCTTCTCACTCATAACTCCTATCTCTTTCTCTCTTGGTCTTTCCCGTTCTGTTCTCTCTGTGACTTGGGATTTAGTTTTCCTCTTTTTGTAGAGGGAAAATTTTGAATTCCTTCCGATTTCTTTGCTCTTGGTCGATCCTGATCCGAATAACCGCTAAGCAATGTGAGTTTTTCTCTGAGATCCCGTTTCGTTTACGCTTAATTCCTGCAGGGTTTTTGGTTTTGTGATACGTGCTTGTCTTAATTATGCTAGATCTGTTGGCTGTTCAATCTGAATTTTAATGTCATTTCTGGAGTTCATCCAGATCTATACGTTCATGTGTACTTGTGTATCAGTACGTTTCGAGTTGCCTTGTGTAGTGGCATCCGGCTTAGTGTTTGTAAGTATAGGCGTCGTTGAAGTTGAAAAAGTTGTTGATCAGTAATACAAAGGGTTTATTTTATGGATGTCTGACTGGATCCTAAACGGTGAAGTTGAAATGTTGAAGTTTTGATGAATGTAAATGCTTCTATTCTGGTTTGGTGAGTTCTTGATTCTGGGGTAGTTAAACTTAATTGCTTAAGCACGACTCATCAAATTTAATCAGTTTCCTACTTGGTGTAATTGTTCGATGCTTAATGTTTTGTGCTTAGTGATATGAAATGGGATTTGAGGATTGATTTTTTTTTTTCTCTCTTGCACTCAGTCTGCTTTGCCACAAAAAAAAAAAAAAAAAAAAAAAACCCAAACAAACAAGTTTTGTTGTTGGTTTGGTTCATCTTCTTATTTATTTATTTTGTTTATTATGATCGAAGTGAAAATTGTATGATTGTTGTCAAACCATATTCTAGTCGGATTTATGCTATCTTGCTTTACTCAATTCCAAATCAATACAAATTAAGTCATGTTTAGGTCTTCAGTTGAATGATTCTTGTTGCTGTGGTTTTGTAATTTATCTTTTGAAAACTATATGACTTGCACAGTGCATGTGGTGAAAGATTTGACTTTGTCTTTTCCATTGCAGTACAATGGCGACATTCACACCCAAGAATATCCTCATTACCGGGGCTGCTGGATTCATTGCATCTCATGTTGCAAATAGGCTCGTCCGAAGCTACCCCGAGTACAAGATTGTTGTCCTTGACAAACTTGATTACTGTTCAAATCTTAAAAACCTTCTTCCATCTAACCCTTCACCCAACTTCAAGTTTGTTAAGGGTGACATTGGCAGCGCTGACCTTGTTAACTACCTTCTCATCACTGAAAACATCGACACCATAATGCACTTTGCTGCCCAGACCCATGTTGATAATTCTTTTGGCAACAGTTTTGAGTTCACCAAGAACAACATTTATGGTACCCACGTTCTTCTGGAGGCTTGCAAAGTTACTGGACAGATCAGAAGGTTTATTCATGTCAGCACAGATGAGGTCTATGGGGAGACTGAAGAGGATGCAGTTGTAGGAAATCACGAGGCCTCACAGCTCCTGCCCACAAACCCATATTCTGCCACAAAAGCAGGGGCTGAGATGCTTGTTATGGCTTATGGTCGATCTTATGGGTTGCCTGTGATTACTACTCGAGGAAACAATGTTTATGGTCCGAATCAGTTTCCCGAAAAGTTGATCCCAAAGTTTATCCTTTTGGCCATGAGAGGAAAAACTCTTCCAATCCACGGTGATGGTTCTAATGTGCGAAGTTACCTGTATTGTGAGGATGTTGCAGAGGCATTTGAAGTAATTCTTCACAAGGGAGAAGTTGGTCATGTATACAACATTGGAACCAAGAAGGAGAGAAGGGTCATTGATGTCGCTAGAGATGTCTGCAATCTGTTTAACATGGATCCTGACAAAAGCATCCAGTTTGTGGAGAACAGGCCATTTAATGACCAGAGGTACTTCCTTGATGACCAGAAGCTAAAGAATTTGGGCTGGTCTGAAAGAACCACATGGGAGGAGGGACTGAAAAAGACCATGGAATGGTACACCAGCAATCCTGACTGGTGGGGTGATGTTTCTGGTGCCTTGCTTCCTCATCCTAGAATGCTGATGATGCCTGGTGGAGTAGAAAGACATTCAGATGGAGCTGATAAGGCTTCCAAATCTGAATTTGCTGGAAAATCTAACCAAACCAAGATGTTGATCCCAATGTCCAAAAACACCTCTTCACATCAGAAACCAGCGTTCAAGTTCTTGATCTATGGTAGGACTGGATGGATTGGTGGTTTACTTGGAAAGTTGTGTGAGAAACAGGGTATTCCATATGAATATGGAAAGGGACGTCTTCAGGATCGTTCATCTCTTATTGCGGATATCCTTGCTGTTAAGCCAACACATGTTTTCAATGCCGCTGGTGTGACTGGTAGACCCAATGTTGATTGGTGTGAATCTCACAAGACAGAGACAATTCGTACCAATGTTGCTGGTACATTGACCTTGGCGGATGTATGCAGAGAGCACGGGCTCCTGATGATTAACTATGCTACTGGTTGTATTTTTGAATATGATGCTGCCCACCCTGAAGGTTCTGGAATTGGGTTCAAGGAGGAAGACACTCCAAATTTCACTGGTTCTTTCTATTCAAAGACCAAAGCCATGGTAATTTAAGCACATATCCTTTAAAATTTCCTTTTTGGCATAACTGCATTTAATCTAATTTGACAAGAAGTAGCACTATGCCTCTTGTATGTTCACTAATTTTTTTCTACCCCCTAAAAATGTGTTGTCATTCAGGTGGAAGAGCTCTTGAAAGAATATGATAATGTTTGCACACTCCGAGTCCGGATGCCGATATCCTCTGACCTCAACAACCCACGCAACTTCATCACAAAGATTGCTCGATACAGTAAGGTGGTCAACATTCCCAACAGCATGACAATCTTGGATGAGCTTCTTCCAATTTCTATTGAGATGGCCAAACGTAGCCTTAGGGGCATATGGAACTTCACAAACCCTGGAGTTGTCAGCCACAACGAAATCCTGGAAATGTACAAGGAATATATCGACCCGGAATTCAAGTGGACAAACTTCACTCTTGAAGAGCAAGCAAAGGTCATAGTTGCTCCCAGAAGCAACAATGAAATGGATGCCTCCAAGTTGAAGAAGGAGTTCCCTGAGTTGCTGTCCATCAAGGAATCGTTGATGAAGAACGTCTTTGAACCAAACAGGAAGACCCCTGCTGCATAAGTGAGTGAGATTATTTCACTCTGGGCTGCTGGCAATTTGTATCTTAGTTGATGTGGCACATTTTATGTTATAATTTACTAGCCCCAGCTAATTTTTTTGGTACCTTTAATTTTTTGAGTCTGTAATGGCAGAATTGGTTCTGCTAGATGTGTTGATGTTTTATTAGCTAACTTTTCACATGTCTTTTATTTAGTGTGCTGGGGTGTAATATTTTTGAACTATCAAATGATTAATGGACGCGATACTCATTTATATATATGATATGGTTCTTAATTGATGCAATTTTAGTTCTTTTCATTTGGGAACATGTTACCTACTGCTTCGTAGTTCGTTTGCCGTTCTATTGTTAAAATGAATGATTGATGTAACTGTTCAAACTTCAAGTTCAAAGCCAACTCCGGTAACAACATTTATTGCTCTATGCTATATTTTGAAGTTGTAATTATTTAGTTTTCATCTTTATTTACTATATTATTTTTGAATATTTTAACATTAATTTTCCTCATTTCACTATTTATTGTAATAGTACGTATTTTTTTCAATTGGATTCAGGAAAAAAGAATAATTGAATCATTTAAATAGTACATAAAAATATATTCAATTAACTAGAAGTGCCAATTTACTCATGATCCTAGGACGAGGGAGAATGTTGCAAAAGAGGAAGCTCAAAATTTTTGTCAATGAAAGGGAAGGCCCGCGGTACCTTCTTGTTTGCGAACTCAAAAGGCAGGGGCGGAGCCACGTTCACCTTGGGGGCAATTGACCCCCCAATTTGTGAGAGCACCATTAGAAATATATACACATGTATAAAGATGTGAGAAATTATAATCATAAACGTTTTTACCGATCCTATTAAAAAAATTCTAAATCTATATAAAAAGGGGTCATAAGGTAAAAAAGTATGAATAAATTTAAGAGTTATATTCACCACGTGTATATATATATATATATATCCATAACCATTAAACTATAATAGTTTTAAATGATATACAAAACCTAAAATAAATCAAATAAAAATAGACATATTGCATGCCAATTAAATTTTCGATCTAATGTTCAATATATATCAAATTTTTATTTCGGTTTGATTTTGTCAATTTATTGAACTGTGAACTCTTCTACTCTATTACAAAAATAATTACTAACTTTATATTAAAGTTTTTTCATGCAAAATAATGTGATCGAAAATACTTTTCCACGCTTTTTTAGGACCATGCATCAAAATTTCACAATAATTATATCATCGAAAATTAAACATTTGCTGATACTTGAGCTTTGAGCTCATTAAAGACAATTCCTTGCTAAGCTACTGTCATAAGGACCCCATCACTTGAGAGAAAAAGCAGCAAATACTGCACTTACGCTAGGACAATTTTGATGGTTGCCATCGGTGAATTTTTAATACCGACCTACGACATAATAGCCACAGATATTTAAGCTCCACAATGTTAATTCTGCGACGTCCAATGATCCGCTAAGGATATTGAAATTCCCGCGTAAAAGAATCTCTTAAAATTGAACATAAACCTAGCTATTTCCAAGTTATAACCTCCCAATACTCAATATTACCAACCAATGCTCATTTGTGCACGCCATTGCACACCTTTGTCTGTGTATGTGTGTGTGTGTTTGTGAGAGAGAGAGAGAGAGAGCAGTCGAAAATTTACACCGAACAGAAAAAGAGAGAGAAACAATTCACTATCTATATATGCATATCATGAAACGGAACATAAAAGCTACACGTTCCGACTGTTTGTTAGCAACAGAGTTTTTGAATTTTGAAGAACATATAGACTACTCCAAGCTAGGAGTGCCAGAACTTCCAATTTCTGAAAGCACGAAGAACTCAACATTAAGAGTTGGAGATTGATGCTGCTGCCATCGCCTTCAAAAAGGCAACCACATCGTCTGAAGAGTTAAGTAGATATCTAGCATTTGTACGAGTTCGGCCAACAGCACAAGAAAAATAGTTCTCCTTTTTCAGATCAAGGACATTCCAAGACGTATTTTCTTGCGATGACCGCTTGCTGCTTCCACCGGGTGATTTCTTGTCTGTGTTTGGCCCATACTGCTGACTCTTACCCTGAGACTTGGAGCTGCTTCTCCCAAAGGAAAGCTTTGGAGATGTCCTTTTCTCACTGGCATGCTTAATTGCATCTGTTACTTTGGTTCTCGGAACACCCATGGACTCGGGGGGAAGTTCAGGTTCGAAAAATGTGTATACATCCTCATCCTGAAGTAAAGATAGCAAGCTCAGAAGAAATAAGAATAAATATCGCAGGCACTCCAAAAAATAAATTAATATATGAACAAATACATAAGTACCAATACATGGTTTGGGATTTAGTATGAACGCACAACATTTGAGAAGCTCCGACAAATTGGATCCTCTTAAAAGTTCTAATTGGTTGAAATAAAATAGGATCCTCCTAAATGGGAACATAATCCTCTTCCCTACCAT
This sequence comes from Petrea volubilis, assembly GCA_026212405.1. Classification (NCBI taxonomy): domain Eukaryota; kingdom Viridiplantae; phylum Streptophyta; class Magnoliopsida; order Lamiales; family Verbenaceae; genus Petrea; species Petrea volubilis. Next base: position 38,281,835 of record CM047870.1, read on the forward strand.
CAAGAAGACATAAGTACCATCCACATGGTGTGAAATTTAGTTTATTTATATTCAGGACATTGAGAAGGTCCAACAAATTGGATTCTGTAGAACTTCTAATCCATTGGAATACATAGAGACCTCCTTAATCACAACGCCTACCCTAATCTCCAAATTTTTGTTTACATCAGATCATGCCACTCACAAGATATATTTGGAGCCATAAAAAAGAGATGCGAAGAATAAGATGAATTAAGATTTGAACTATTTTAATTTTGAATAGACTGATTTAGCTCCCAGTGAATTTACTTCAACTTTTCTGGTGAATTCACTAGGTGATCACTATTTTTCAAATTATCCTTTAGCAACATTGTTAAGATGGAGAAAATTCGTGCGACTGGATTGTAACTCAGGTTACCACTCCCCAATTCTGACACTAGGCTAAGGTATTTGTCAACAAAACCATTTCCATCAAGTAATAAAGTAATAAGAAAAACGAAATATGAGATATATATGACTTGCTCAACTTTTTGACCAAGGAACAGAGAATATACCTTTCCTAAGAAATGCCCTATGCACAAGACGTAATCTATTGGTGTAGTGATGGCTTTACTATGAACAATCTCTCCCAGTATACGGTCAATCGCCGCTCCCTGTAAACTCAAAGAAGCAAAAGCAAAGACAGAAAAAAAAAAGAAGAGTGCTTTTTAGTAGCATCAAAGACGTACTTCTGCTAACAATTCATCCAAGAATAATCAAATATTGAAATGTTCGAGAAGTGTCGATACCTTTGTGACACCAACTGCTCGCACCTCAACTGAGCGGCTTCCTTGGACAACATCAACAGATGAATTAGATATTGGGCCGGTCCAGAGGTGTTGCAGCATGTCTCTAGCTTGCAATCTTCCAAATTCAACATCTAAATTACAGAAAAAAGACTTAGAAAACACAAAAAAGGCAAAGCATGAGAATGTCAACATAATTGAAATCCTTACCTGCATATTTGTAATTCCAAACAAGTGAAGTTTCACGTCGCTCACAATGTGATCTTGGGGTTCTTTCAGTGAAATACTCAAAGACATGCTGAGAAAAGTACGTAATTTAGAGCTCGGATGAGAATATTCTGATGATATAAATACAATTACTACCTTTACACTGTCAACCCAATCCATATTTAAGTGCTCTGGCATTGTCGTCATCCATTCTCCTTTTGTAGATCGTAGAAACATCCCATTCTCAGCTGCCAACCACATTTCGTACTCACCAAAGTTCTACACAAGCAATTACTTTGTAAGCTATACAGAGCAACAAACAAGACAAAGTAGACAACAGATGACGTACATCATCCAGCACGCTTCTGTCACTTCCACTGAGGACCACAATTGTTGTATTTGGATCACTACAAAGTACGGTCAAAGGTCCTTTCAAGTCAGGATGCAATTTAAGTTCCATCTCTTTTATTTGATCTCCCCCTCTTCTTCCAGGAGTATCGATTGGTTCGGTTAGTGCAGCATTAAAACCCTGTAATAAACAAGTCAAAAATACAATGTAATTTGCCATGTTCTACTGTACCATCATCTGTTACTAATCACTGACAACGCCAGTTCAACATAGGTGGTGCAATGCTGAAATTTCTCAAGCTGGTTATTCACAGTATATATATTGAGAGAGGCTATCTCCCAGATGATACTTCTCACATTAAATGTTCTCCAGAATAAGGTTGGATTAAGAAGAAGAAGAAGAATAAGAGAGCAGCAGCCGGGGGCTGGCAGGTTGTGGGTTACTTAAATTTAAGTGTTCTACAAGCTTTGACTAACAGAAACCACATAGCATACGCATTTAGTTGTAATTGGATATAACTGAAGTTCCTGAGCATATTCATTGAGTTCTTCTGAAGCGTCATATTATATTTAGAACTCAAAAAGTTAAATGGAGCATACCAGAATAAGTAGCCGATTCTTAGACTGCAAGTAACGACTGATTGCATCACTGACAACAAGTTGAGGTGGAACTTTTCTTATTCTCTGCTGAGCTTCAATAACAGTATCATTGAGTTCGCTGCAAGCATCAACCCAGCAATGCTATGTTTCAGGTTAACCATGCTATAGGTTTCCAGTTTATGTATGTAAATGCTGAATACTTGGTTCCAAGAAAAACAAAGCGCAGGGAGAGCTGGCTATTTTTATTTTCTCCAAAAACAACAACACAAAGAAAACTGATATAAACTAGGTCAGCTGGTTAACTGCTGCAACCTTATATGTCACTCTCAGAGAGTTGCATCCAGCATCCACGTAATTTTGACATGATTTGTGAGAATATGTTAATTCAACCAGGCATCCGATAGAATGTGTTACATTTTGCATGGCCAAACCAATATAACTAAATCAATCTTTTTAGAATTTTGACATGATTTGTGAGAATATGTTAATTCAACTAGGCATCAGATAGAATGTGTTACATTTTGCATGGCCAAACCAATACAACTAAATCAATCTTTGCAGTCCAAACTTTGTTAAATTATAGGGCAAACCCAAAAGGAGCTACAACTCGCAAGAACTTTGTAGTTTAAGATTCGTTAAACAGTGGTAGAAAACCAATGGACCTACAACTCGCCACAGATCTTATCAAGTCTATCTACCCAAAAAAAGGAGCGACTGGCGAATAATTTATGGTTGGAGCAAGATCCTGAACATTAGCTTATGATTATTGATCAGCTGTTTGGAGCCTTCGACAACATTAATGAATCAAGGGGGCAATAGTTTAAGCTCAAATGATCAAATGAATACAACTCTGGTTTCTATAATTTCCAAATTATATGATTTCAAAAAAGACAAAACAATGTTCAGATGAAAAACTGCTAGCCATAATAGAATGGATGAAGTAGAATATGAGTGGCACTTCAAAGAGAGTATACAAAATGGAGGAGTTCAACAGATGGCTAGACAGGATGAAGGGAAGATGGCAACAGGATTCTATTTTACATCTACTTTAAATACTAAATGCTTTTCTTCTCTAACAACTCAAAATTTTTAAGCAAAGTGATTGCTCAATATAGTATCATATTGATATTATAGCCAAGCACCCCAAAAGACATAGATTCAAGTCCGAGAAACACCCATATTATCTTAAATTTGATGTGCTTAGCCTCAAATAAAGAACTTCAATTGTATGTGAGATGGTGTCCTGAAGACTCTATGCCCGAAATATGTCCTCTATCCAAGAACATTTTTCTCTTAGAAGAGGTAATCATTCAAAAATCTGGATTCCTATTTTCATCGAGTCCACTAAACTTGTTCAAACTCCTCAACTATTGTGAACTAAGTCAAGTTCAAAGCCAATAATAACTATTCAAGAACTAACTCCTCTGCCCTCATCCTCTACAGTCTCTCCCTGTTCAGAATGGTTCAACGGTCCACCAGGGTTTTGATGCACTCTATGGAAAGGTTCGTATGGTGTTCTTTGTAGTGCAGAGCTCATATAAATTTGCAAATGATGTGACATTTCCTGTATAAATTGAAACTTTTCTACTTTCTGGAAGAGAGAGGCGAAAAACTTTGTTTACTGCTGTTCATTTTTTTGTAGTTTTGTTAACACTTTGAAAAGATAAAGATTGTTGCAGAGCATTAGTAAATCATAAGCTGCATATTCTTAGATAATAATTTAGATCTTACGTTCCTCCAATGGATGCGGGTGAATCTTCAAGACCTCTATACAATAATTCCTTTAGTTCATTTTGTATAAAATCATTCCAACCATTTATCTGTCATATTCAAAGCCGCCTTATTAGTCACACACCTTACGAAGAATTCAGCCCACTGTTGAGCAGTATGAGTTGTGACATGCTCAAAGTTATGCTGGTGACGTTTCTCTCTTTCTTCAGCTGGCATATTCAAAGCTTGGCCTATTGCAGCAGCGACTTCTGTGATGTTCCAAGGATTTACTAAAATTGCTCCAGCACCAAGAGACTGTGCCGCTCCAGCAAACTACAAGAATACCAAAATGATTACTAATTATAGTTAGCGAAATTAAAGCATAACCAGACGACAAAAAATGGAAAAGCAGAATTTCTACAAATTAGTTTGACCAATCACTAGTTTGCGATAATAAATGGGTAAAATAGGTGATCACACCAGACAAAAATAATTACAAACTTTTGACAAAATAAAATCATAAACTTTAACTTACCAGCTAATGAATATTACACTAAGGAAAAATTTTTGCTACAAGCTTCAAATGATATATGCAACTTTAGAGAGGACGACAACAAGAAATGTGCATGAGCTTGTGCACATGAAAACACATAGGTATATTCACTTGTTCAAAAAACAGAAAACCTGTTACGGCATAAAAGAAACATGTATCTGTTGCCCACAATCAAACTTGACAGAAGATTCCCATGCAGCGGAGGACTGAGTATAAACTAAAATTGCAAAGTAAGATAATTACTTCACTGAGGATGAGAACCCCTTTCTTGGACTCTTGACATGCCACAAACTCATAGCTGACAAGATTCATTCCATCCCGCAAGGAAGTGACAAGTGCTACATCTGATTGACAAAGTCAAGCAGCTCAGATTAACCAGGTTGCTTCAGTTAAAATTTGAAGTAAAATGTTAACCAATACAGCATTTTCGATATTTAGAGATCCACAAATTGATCATGTTAATGATGACGCTGGGAATATGAGATTACGAAATATTTGACCCTGCATTCTAAAGCATCCATTTGAAATTTGTAATAAATTAGAATCTGACTGAGCTTTTTCTGCTTACAATCAGAACTTGATTCAGTAACATGCTACCAAACACAGTATGAGGGTATTGCACGTAGTCTTCTATTTTGCCAGGTTCCCACACAAAAAAGTTTGGTTTGGGTGAGCAGGTGTAGACAAGACTTACCCCATCCCCACCCCCAACCCCCCACAAATTAGGTTTAGGTGTTATACATTTGAAATCGAGGTGGCTTCTCCAATTAATGTACAATCAACTTGTAGTCTTGGGGGTCTTTTTGACAGTCAACAATTAGATGCAGAAACTAAGCTTAATCTATTAATGAAATAAACAAACTAGTTTAGATTTAAGTAAGAGCTAATATTACCAGTGACAGCATAAAGTGCACACAAGGCCTGGAAGTCTAGAGACCGATCCTGCAGAAAATTAACAATTTGCTTCAAGAACCTTAAAAAATATACATGTAAATTTTAGTATTAAGTATTGCTGTGTTCACAGACGCATAATTAAGCAGCACAAACAATATAATTGATATCTGTCAAGTCAAATGCTAACCAGATGATGAATTGGAACTGCAGTCAAAGTTCCAAATCTCCCATTGATCCGCCCAACAATTTCGTGTACCTGGCTTGTAAGTTTTTGATCTGTGGAGATCAATAGAAAGAAACTAAATGAAATGTCGTTGTCGAAGGAGAAAGGCACGCAATGATCAGCATAAGGTAGAAGACAAAAGAGAAGAAAATGTAGAGAAGCAACATAAGATCATACATTCAGGAACAGTCTGTTCTTGTTGGTACAGCAATTTGAAGCAAAACCACCTTATCATGCCAGTCAGGGTTTTCCTCTAGAAACTTTTCAAATGCTAGTATCTTTTGGGGGATTCCTTTGATCATATCAAGACGATCCACACCAAGCATCACCTATCAGAAATTACAGTTCCAATTCCATGAACAGAAGAAAGTCTAATAACATGTAAAAAATCCAGAACAAGGTACTTAGTGGAGATGGAAAAGACAGAGTTGTATTCACACTCAGTCCAAGATCAAATCAAATTGTCACCGTATTGGATAGCTGTTGGTTGACTCTTATTCCTAAAAATTCATTGATTTAGCAAGTGAGAGCAAAAATCTGACCAGAAAAGTCATCCACTAAATAGTTGTCAAGTTTTGGGCAAATGTAAGAAACGTTGCACAAAGAGTTTAGAGAAAATAAGGAGATAAAGTGCAAACCTTTCTTCCAGCAAACCGCTCTTTTAGTTCCTTAATGTTTATCTGCACTTCAAAGACTTCAAGAGCACGGATGAACCTTTCTGAATCAATTCCTATTGGAAACTGCATTCAACAAATAAATTGGCAGGTCATGATTTTTGAGTTGATTATTAGCCAATCAGAAGGTGCCAGTTGGTTATCCAGAACATATTCCAAACAATTCAGATCAACATACCGCAGCCACACGAGTTAGTCTCCCTTGATCCTCTACACCCTCAGGAGTACCTTCAAGTCCGAGAATACGAGTACAAGCACTTACAAAATGTCTTGCGTAATCATAGGTGTGGAAGCTGGAAATAAATCCAACCAACAATGATTTAGCAAGTTCCATATAAGGATAAGAAAACAAAGTGCTCAAACATCAGAATTTATTAAGATAAAGCACCGATTGCCCAAGCCAGTCTTCCTAGCATAAGATTTCTGAAGCCGTTGACTAATTAAAGTTAGAAGTAGAACACATGAAAGGATGAATGTAATAAGTGAGAAGCCTGCTCAGCTGTTAACAGAGAAACCTATTCAGACGATCGCCATGATATCAGACGTAGGTACATGTAGAAGAGGACACCCAAGGATCAAGGTAAAAAAATGACATGATTCTGGAATGGGATTTCCCTCTTTCCTTCATTATTGATAGAGCACCTAAGAAATGTTCAAACTGGATTATATTGGTTATAATGAAATTATGAGAGATATTGAATAGAGCATGTTCCTCAATATTAATTAATTTATAGAGATTCTTGAGTTGATATCTGTGAATTAATACCTAGCAGGCATAAAAGCAGTAGAAGTTCATCTGCTTCGTTGTTAGATGCACAAGCATGGGCTGCTTAACAGGCAAAGCTAGTTGATAAGCTGAGAGCTATTGGACTGAATTATTACTAGGCAGAATATTGAGTAACTGGTGTGGCAAACAAATGCCAGAGAATGTAAAGGGAAAAACTATAACAAAGATAAACATGGTTGCTTTCCTTTACAGATTACAGACACATGCAATGTTATTATCATATCCATCAAATAATGCCAGATGCTAGATACTGTGATTAAAGATTGGAGTGACAAGTATAGTACCCAACCAAATCAGCAGCTAGAACAGCACGAAGTAGTTCTGATCGAGATGGTAGAGTTCGGTGGATTTCAGAAGATGGAAAGGGAGTATGAAGAAACCACCCAACTTTCATCTTGCTGTTACAGTCCTTCAAACATTTTGGTAGAAACATGAGATGGTAGTCATGACACCAAACAACATCACCCTCTTTATAATGCTGGTTAACGACCTCAGCAAACATTTGATTTGCCTTCTTGTATGCAGCAAACTGTGACTGAAAACTCCTGGTAGTCGCAAGGCGGTCTTCTTGTGGAAGTCCAAGATAGTGGAATAGAGGCCACAAAATGTTATTGCAATATCCATTGTAATACTGATGAACAATCTCTTCATCCAGGAAAACAGGGATGCACCTCTGCAGTGTGCCAATAGAAACATTTTAAAAAGCAACATCCTGGAGAAACTAGTGGGAAAATAAAATGTAATACTTCCAGAATTAGAAACGTTCAAATATGGACTTTGTTTGAAAAAAATTATGGCTGATAAGAACCAAATTCCCAAGACTGTTCCACCTTCTCAGCTAAAGCTTTAGTGAGTGCCTTTTGCCCAGCGTCATCGGGCACGTTTACACCTGCCCAACCAATCCAACGTGCCTCAAATTCCTTCACACCTACATGAAGTGGCACTTACAAGTATTAAACATGAACAGATGAGACACACCGGTGAACATACACTAACCTCATAGTTAAATCAGTAAAACTAATTGCAACGAACAAACAACAGAAAGAAGAAGTACGGTACAGTAAATGCTTACCCAGAAGTGCGGTTACTAGACCCCCTGCACTTATCTCAAGAGACCAGGAATCTATACCTCTTCGCACTGCAGATACAGGAAGTCTATTAGCAACCACTAATAATCTCTGTTTGTTAGGCCTCCCATCAGGCCTTTCCAACCCATCATTAAGTCCTCGCGCAGCCCCTTCCAAGTTCTGTTCTGCGCAGTGATATCTCTGGAGACCATGCTCAGAAATTTCAAGCCCTCTGTTCAAATCAGTGCCATCAGTAAGATAAGGGAATCTGCCGCTTCTTCTCAGCTCTCTCAGCTCTCTTTCTCTCAAGAGCCTCCCTACTCGAGTGTTGGGAACTTGTGTGTTGTCGTTATACTTGTTCCCAGGCATATAGGCAGTTTACAACGAGACCTCCAAAATGGACTTTAATAAAGTTCAAGTATGCCACAAAGCAATTGCCCTGCATTTTGATTAGCACAAATTGAGAAGAAATCGGGCGAGAAATTCTCTCAAGTATGATACTAAGAATAAGTAATTGCATAATTGTTTTATAGAAATGGTAAATTCGCAAATCCCTCTCATTATAGGTCTTGCTTTCTGAAATGGAAGACTTTGTTAAAGGCAGTTTTCAATTTACCAAAAAAAGTTAAATATTTGAGGGCAGACGGCACAAAGGAAGAGATAACAAAGAAATGGGATCCACAGGATTGTGTTGGGGGTGTGGATGGGGTCTACCGTCAATGCCCCAACATTAGTACCCGGAATTGCAATTTACCCGTGTTCACGAACTGATGCGAAGTTCATTCCAACTCCCAACGTAACAACACACAAAAAAAAGGGAGAAAAAAGGGATTCTAGCGGATAAACAAACAGCTGTGCTGTATGAGTGTGTGTATGCCTGCACGCGGAGGAACAACAGGCATGCATGTACATATACAATCAGAAAACACAAAATCCAAATAAAAGGACGGGAAAATAGATTTTCGCAAACGAAATCTTGAAATTGAATAAAGCTCAAACACATAACATGCAGGAAAATCAAACAGTTCCCGGATCAGCATGAAGTATATAAACAAAATAAGAGATGCAGCAAAAAAGTACAACCATAGTGCAGGAACTAATATCAACTTCAAACAGCAATAAAACTTTGCGCATTGACACACACAGTAAGCCAAACACCAACCATATCAATGTAGCTGCTCGAGAAATTCGGAAACAACACAGAATGGAGGATGGAGAGGGGGGAAGAAACTCAAAGACGACACGACACAGGTGACGGGCCTTACAAATTCAATCCCACAACTCTCTCAGGAAAGCTCGCCGAATGAAAATCAAGAATTTGTCTATTTAGGGAGAGAGAAAAAAGTGTAGAGGGGCGGTAGTTGAGAGATTCTCCGGGTGGCAGAGCAATAGCATAGCCAGAGACAACCAGAAAGCGAAGACGAATCCTCGTGTAAGCTTTCCAAGGAGTGTAGAGCCTCACAGCCATGCAGATGAAACCAAAGATTTTTAGCTTCCGGAAATTTTAAATAACTCAACACAACTTTCTCGCTACTGAAAAAGCTCAAAATCTGGGGGTTTATTGCTTACGAAAGGGAGTGAAAAAAGCACACACTGTATTCGTGTGCGTGTGCTTCATAATTTACACATCAACATCAGTGTTCCAGTACCCTCCATCGAATTAGCAGAATTTAGGTTTGCTTAAGTCTAAGTTCGATTGTGATGGCCGTGCGATTATTATAATTAATTATATTATCCAGTGGGTCTATGTTGGGGCGTGTACCTATGATAGGTAGGTCCCAACGGGATTCTGATATCCGAGTCCTTTGGAATATTTTAATTATTTAAGGGCAACGAAGTATTGATTTTAATATGAATTTTCTTTCTTTCTTTCTTTCTTTTTTAATAAGTTGATTTTAATGTGAATTGGTCCCCCAAATATACTTCACTTTATGCCATCTGCCTCATCTTTTCTTCCAGAAATTAATGGAAATACAGTGGATTGTCTGGGAAATATTATAGACTGGCAAGGGATTTTTTCTTTCTTTTTATCTGGGTAAAGGCCACGTTAGGAAATTTAACGCGGTTTCTTCAATTAATAGAATTTAATTGCAATAGATGTTCCGTTAATAATAATTAGCTAGGTCCAAATTTAATTAAAGATACACACTATTCAATTTAGTCACAGCGAATCCCATCAATATATGAATAAATTAAGTCACTCCGCATCAAATCAGCCACTATTTACCAGATATTATCAAAATATTGAAAATTAAAATAGTGATTATACCACTAAACAACAAAACGGTGGTAACGAGAGGGGAAGTTGAGAGCAAGAAATCGAGTAATGCAAATAAGGCCATAACGGATATTTCAATAATAAATGTTCATGGTCTTCACGTGAATATAGTACGCAAGATAAAGCTCCATATTAATTATCAAAATAAATAAATAAAAAGAATAGAAAAAAAATGATAAAGCTCCTTTACGCGTTTTGCTTTGGAGGGTCTTTTCTTTTATCTTCTTTCGAGTGGGATACACTTAAAGTGCCCATCTCAGAGATCAAAATAGGAAATCTTATGCTGCAAACAATCTATTAGATTTGATATGCTTTACGTGTCTACATATTTTTAATAAGGTCCAATAGACCTGAAGCACCTTTTGTATGTCTATGTTGTTTATGGCACGTAAGTTTATATTAATCAAACAAATAAAAGAACCAAAATACCGCAAGTAGAGATCCACAGGCAAAAGAATGGACAAAATATTAACTTTTGGCTCGTATTCATTTCTTGTTAAAAAAAAACATATATGCACCCGCTAAAATCAAATTGCTAAATAAAATTAGAACAGAAAACACAGAATTTGATGATCATAACCAATAAATGAAGTAGAAGATTCCAGACCTATCAATTAACAATTATGTTTTATTTTTTATTCCTTTGAATTAATATAACGTCAATCATATTTTAGATACACATTTTCCTATTTTGTGTTCAACAGCTCAATAGTTACCCAAATATCAAATTGATCCCCAAAGAGAAGTAAAAAGAGAGTTTCGTGATTTCTCAACTGGATGCGTGTTTTTCGTAAAAGAAAAGAATGAGCTTCGTATTTTTAGAAACTCTAAGGAAAACAGGAAAAGTCTCAAATATATTTGTATTAATATTTGTATAGGCTCTATTTTTCTAAATGAAATCAAAACAGTGAAAGAGGAAAAAGAGATGGCGACAAGGGCAGGCAAGTGATTACGAAGCTTCTTAATTTGTTGTATATTTTGTTTTCTAAGCAACGGTCAAATTTATAGAAATCATTAGGTATAAATTGTTGTCTATACCTTAAATCCACTAAAATACAAATAAATATATCATTTATAATATTACAATATATACTAATAAAAATTATTAACTAAACAGCAACGCTGTACCAACTAAATTTGAACCCATAACTTTTTAATTGAGATTCTCGCTCTTATCATGTGGACAAGGTTTAGTTAACATCCGGCAGGTAATTAACGCCCTCAGCAAAGATCTTCAATATATGTTTATTTAATTATAATAGTTAATTCAAGTTATATTTCAAGAAAAATGGGTCAAATAAATAATGGTGTTAGTAACTTGAGATATCGCAAATATATCGTGTTATTCCCACGTGCTACTTGTGAAGAGTGGA
>CM047870.1:38293812-38319448 GCA_026212405.1 Petrea volubilis
CACGTATAGCTTTAACTACAAAACCCAAACTTGAGGTTTGGCCTATTTACAGAAACTGTCCCATGGTTCCATAATTACAACTAACCTATTGATCTCCATCTTACAAATTGTGCCTGGCATCTATCATCACCATGGAAAATGCTGACATGTGACAAGAAAAGTTATTGGGGAACCCTATTTCGCCCCCAGGGTATTATTTGCAAATTTTGTTGAGGAACAAAGCTCTTGGGGCTACTTGTAGAGTTATAAAACACAAAGCGAATTAATTGTTGTTTTTATATCCAATTTCTAAACAAATATAATAGAAAATACTTAGACAATAGAGTATAATTTTTTCACTATTGATAAAACCAAACATTAAGTTAGAAAATTTAAAGAAAAAACAAAAAAAATAAAAGGATTTTTCATTTTTCTCCAGTGAACCAACCACTACTTTACTGATTCACTAGCTATACTCTCCTAGAAAATTCAAGCAGGAACCCACAGGAGATACCTTGAGACTAGAACATCATATAGTATGTATTTTCAATCTCCAAACAGAATTGTAAAATTATAGAAGGCCCTCCAGTTCCTTGTACTTTTAAGCTAGAGCAAAGTGATGATAGTACACACTACACAGCAATCAACTCAATTTCTTTCCCAGGGCCAACTCCATATGAGCAATTAAAGAGTTTGTTGTCTTTTTCCGGCTGCTTCTTTTTTTTGTGTTCCTCATTGTCAGAGCAACTCTTCATTTAAACACAAAACAGAACTTTCCATTCTTCCTTTTCCCTGAGAAGTAGTAAAGTGATAAGTCCGTAATTATAATTGATTTTTATATTTATTTTGTAGGACTTATCACGTTTTTTTTCTCATTTAGGGCCTCATTATGCGTAAGTTTGAGCAAAATTGTTGTTTTGTAGGTAAAAAGGGAAAAAAGACCATAAAGGGCATGAAAATTGGAATCAGAAGCTGCGTATTTACGCAAACTATTTTGAGTAACAACCCAATGCAAGCAATTCAGAGGAAAAATGGCTGTAAAAATATGTATGTACGCAAGAAATCTTGAGTACTTACCTAAGGCCAGCAAGTTGAAGAAAAATAAATCTGTAAATTTGTGTATGTAAGCAGAAGATCTTGCGTACATACGCAACGTCTGCGACAGCAATTAACAACTTTCCGTGTTTGACTGAGGTGCTGATTTGGAAAGATTTGTTAGATGTTTCTCTACCACTTTTGAGTCCAGATTCATGCGGAATTCAAGGGGAGATGTTTTTTTTCATATCTAGATAGATGAGAACTTGGAGACGTTTTTAGGGATTCATCATTCTGGTTCTTTTTAGTTTTTAGTTTTTTACTTTTTTTCTGCTTGGGTTTTCATTTCTTGTGGAGTTTGTGGAGAACGGAAGAGGAGGAAAACAAGAGGAAGGGAAGAAACAACCGAACGAGGAGAGTTCCACGCCTGAGAATTCCAACAATTAAGTTCCCTTCTTCTCTTTTCATGAATTCTCTTGCATTCTTCGTTCTTATGTTCAATTTCTTTATGAACTAATTTCAATTAAGTGTAAGGATGGTGTAATTCATCGGTATTTGCTATTCTATGAAAATCCTACGAGTTTGAATTGGTTTTCATATATTTTCTATGTTGTGTGATTCTTGTTTAATGGTTTAACACGTGGTTAGGGTTTGATCACCCCTAATTATCGAATTTGGGAATCGTGATGAGGTCGAGAGACGATTCACGATATTAGCTCTAATTAGACAAGATCAATGGGGTTAAAGTTGCACGAGAGTGAATTTAACTTTGATTGAGCCTTAAGGCAGTATTTAAAAATTCATACGAATACTTCTAAATTTGGGATTAATTGAATGAGAATTGGTTAGTCTTAGGATTAGAAGAATTGTATGAGTAAATTCCGCAATGCTCGAGAGAGATTGTGGATAGATTCGTTCCTAGGCTTCATACAACCACGAAAACCACCCAACTTAGGGATTGGATTAGAATAGCAAATTACGTGAATGAAACCACCTTACACTTGTTTTTCTCGCCTGATTATTTGGTATTATTGTTCTTCGTAAGTCGTTTTTATTAAGAAAATTAGGATTTATTTAGAAAATCACAATCACTATTCAATTTGATCAATTTAGATAAGCAACACAAGTCAATTTCACGGGCCAAATCTCAATCCCTGTGGATTCGACACTCTACTCACTTTCTATATTACTTGTATGACTGCGTGCACTTGCGCAAAATCCACAACATAAAGCATACTAGTCTAGGAGAAAACATAAGATTGCAAAACATCAAAACAAAGCAATTTTCTCAAGCAACATACTTTAGTTTCCTGCATGTTTCTATGGTTCGACAAGATAGTTTGTAAACTATGCTGCTCTAGCATCTCATTTTCACAAGCAACATACTTTAGTTTCCTGCATGTTCCTGTGGTTCTGCATGATAGTTATGCTACTCTAGCATCTTCATCTACCACACGAAATCCATATCAAACATAATGTGAAACACTTCATATGATAAATATGCAACCCCTAAGAAAACTGTACATCTCCCCAACACTATACAAGTTTCAGGGCTATGAACTTTGTTGCATTAGTAAAGTAACAAAATATGCTTCCTCTTGTCTAATATTATTTGTCCAAGTATTTTTTTGGTCTTATATATATATATATATATATATATATATTTGGTTAGAAGTATTTCACTCTTCTGAAACTTGTCTCGAGACACTTTCTGATCACACCTGCTAAAAATCAATATTCATATCCACCACTTACAATCACACTGATGCTCATCCTAGTTGAAGTCTTGATCCTATGCAATCAAATATGGGAGGGTACCAGTCTGCAACAATGCGGGCAGTTAATTAGCTTACTCGATGCATGTAACATATCATGTATGTACTGACAAAGATAGCCTTATCTAGCCATTAGCATTTTGTTGTGAAGGCTTCATCTGCACAGCAGTTTTTGGACCTAAGGATCTTACTGGCATATATTTTCACTGAAAGGGCTCTAGCCTCACTTTGTACAACATCCTTCTAGGATGGAGAATAGCTACAGTTGAAATAATTTCTCAAGCAAATAAAATGATTTAGCATCTAAATCCCATTCTAATGCAGTCAACTTCGTTTAAATACCAAATCCTACATCATAGATTCTCCATCATCACCATATAGTTGATCTCCAAATTTTCAAATATTAAGTCAAAATCTGACATGTAGAAAACAAGTCTTTTAAGGAAACATATTGGCAACTGCAGATAAAACTCAATCCTTTTGTTAATCTCTCTTACAACAGACTAAAATCCATATAAATTTCCCATCCTCATATTGACTAATGGAGTTCCCTGGAAGGGCATTGTGAAAAATGACTAGCCATGCCAAGCCAGCAAAGCAAGCAGCACGCAAGCTCAAGGGACGAAGTGGGGTTCCTTACTCAACGCTAAAACACACCCCTAGGCTACACGTCATTGAGGAAGACAGATGATCATAATTATCGAACAAGGAAGAATTCAAGAATATAAAGTTCCCATTTTTAACACACCGTTGGCAATTAAAACCAATTTGGATCTTCTAATCCAATTAATGTTGCACATCTTCTACTTCACATCAATTTAATAAAATTCTTATAAGAGGAGATGTAAAATTAAATGGAACAGAGGATCCAAAATGAATCAAAAGTCAAAATTGACAACCAAAGCACTTCAAAACTAATAATAAAGCCTCCAATGTCTCACCTTTGCCACCTGAATGTTCACAGAATCAGGAATCTCCCTCTGAAGCAAAACAATCCCAGCGTTCCTCACAACTTCCAAATCCTCCTGTGGCAAAGTCTCGGGCCAACAAGCCATATTAGCACCCCCAACAATGATGATCGAGTTCTGCCCACGACCCTGCAGCATCACCACGGCATGGCCCGTGGGCGCATCAGACACAGTATTCAAGTGATCAAGAAACACCCCACCACCCTCCAACGCCTCAGTGATCAGCTTCCCATGAGCATCTTCCCCAACTTGTCCCACAAAGTATGTGGGGTACGCTAGTTTCCCCCCACACACGGCCTGGTTAGCCCCCTTGCCCCCTGCCAGCGTCTGCCCGGTCTTGGCCGACACCGTCTCGCCCTCTTTAGGCAACCTGTCAATCTCCACATAAATATCTGCATTGGCTGATCCCACCACCACTAGTGGCGGCGCCGCCGTGTCCCTGGAGGAGTCCAGGGCGAAACAAGAAAAGGGGTTTGGTTTAGTCGAAAGAGGGGGCATGCAATGGACCGCGGCGATCTTGACGGTGGTCGGTTGCCTTGGGATTGTCGGATTACTGAGGTGGTGCCATGATTTCGGTGCTGAAAGTGCTGAAAATCCTCCCATGTTGTTTTTGAGTTCTTGATGTTCTTCTTTGGCGAGTCTGCTGTGTGGCTCCGACTCGGACAAGTTTTGATGACTTTTTTGGATAGCGATCGATGCTGGCTTGGCACAGAGAATAAATAAATAAATAAATAATTCAAACATAAGCTAAAGTGTGTTACGCGCTCTAAGGAGCGTGCATGTCACATCTCTTGCATCTGATTGTGAATGCCCATGGTAAGTTTCAATGGCAAACTATCAATGCCTACAATGTATGTGGTGATATTGTTTTGCAAGATCATTAATTAATATCTTTCGAGTTGAATAGGCTATCAACAATGCATTTATTGATAGAAAAACTGGATAATAAACTTATATATGTAATGAATATTTTTACGGTGTTGCTATTTTCCTCCAATAAATTCTCCAATAATCACAATCATCTCAACTTGGCGCAACATTGGCCGGCCTCAATCTGCCGATTGCACAAACGCTTGAGGAGTCCATAGCCGTCTAAATGCACTATTCTTGGGTTATATGGCCTAATGTAGGACTGTCAATGGATTGAATTCGGATCAAATCAGGAAAATTTAAATTCGAATCCGATAAACCTATTTAGTATCCGAATCTGATTCGAATCCTATAGGGAGTTCGGATCCCAAAAGAAAAATCCGAAACCTGATAGAGAAAATCTGACCCGATTAACTACTACAAATTTTGAAACTTTAAAATCAAATAAGCAATAAAAAAAATTATTTCTTATCTAAAGAATAAAATTTAAATAAGTAGAAAATTATTTTATAATATGTATAAAAACTTTACATTATTTTTTGAAAAAAAGTACTTTGAAAAATATAAAAAAATATATTATAAATTATAACGGTTACAATATTGCATTCTATTTTAAATTCTTCATTAACATTATATATAAGGTTGTTAATATAGTAAAAAGTATTATTAAATTTCAGATTCAGATCTTTAATAGATCAGACTGCTTGATTCCAAATGCAACCTATTTATTTTGAATTACGGATATTTGCTATCGAATTTGACCTATCAAATATTTTAATCGATCGAATATGCTAAAATTCGGATTGAATTCAAATTAAAATCCGTTCCATTGACAAATCTAGCTTGATGAGTTCTACACAAGATCTCGACCGAATTGTGGCACAACGGGCAATATTGGCAAGTTGGACTTGGTATTTATGTATTCGGATTTAATATATCATATATGTATTTGCATGACATATATATATATATATAACATATATATATATATATATATATTAATATCGTTGATGCAGGTCGTTTTTGGAAGTGGTCGCGCTGGTCGAATGCTCTGATCGAACTCTGAGTGTATGGTGTATGATTTGGGAAATGTGACCTGCAACAAGAAAAAGGCAACATGAGCTAGTCCATATGAATCTCGATTAAGACACTCCGATGCTGAAGTCAGTTGATCGAATTGAGTAGGGATTTGAGCATAGTAAGTGAATAAAAAGCAATTAATGACCCCCTTTTTACCATAAATGTAAGGATATTATAGTGTGTTCATATAGATCACTCCCCTGTGGAGCCCTTAGGATGAATAGGCCTATCACATGCTGATGTGGGGTGACTCATTAGTCTAATGGAATGGTTTAGTGACATTAGTTAGCTCTTAATTACTGAGGTATGGGGTTAGATAGTTGCCCCACGCCTTGAGCTGACAGAATATTAAATGTCAACAGGGGCTGAATGAACACGGATTGGCTCAACGGAGATACCTTGGCCCCAACCGATAAAGGACTAGACCGATCGATAATCCTTGACTAGGTCAATAAAACAAGGCTTGCGATTGAACATTTGTGAGGGGTAACGCGTGGCGCGTGTAAGATGATCGAGAATACCATTCAAAAATATGCCACATCAGTCGTTATTATGGATGGGATCTGAAAGGGGGTCCGAATTTGTTTCCGATGATAATATATATATATATATATATATATATATATACATACACATATATATTGGATACACAATGGATATACGTCCTACATGTAAAAACAGATAAAATAAATAATTTAATGTATCTCTTTAATTAGGGAGAGGTAGAGATTTAGATGTGTACGGGGCTTAAATATCATAACACTAAATTGGAATTCTTTCATATATTGAATTTGAAAACACTAACTGTTGAAAACTAACTCATACCACTATGACATAAACTCTGCTGCTGATACAATTTAATCTTTCCCATTTGATATTCAACACACACACACACACACACACACACACACACACACGATACTCTCCAAGGGAAAGTCAAATTCTTTAATACGAAAAAGAAAATCTAAATATTCTATATTATAAATATTTCCCATCGAAATAATCATCCGTGCGCATCTGCTATGATTGTGTGAATAATTATATGTATAATTTTTGCTATTTTTATTTCTTAAAATTAATGACCATTATAATTGTCTCAGCTATCTTCCCTATATATTTTAATATTTTTAATTTTTTGTGGATATTAAAGCATAGAAGGGCTAGTTATGATTCATTCAATAAAATAAAATAAAATAAAATAAACGAAGTTGATTTTACTTTTATACATCTAGAATAGGCCCCTCAATATTGTGCACCTCTGATCAAAGAAGCATGTGTAATTTTGAAGAAACGACGATTCATAAAAGTTATCACATAATTTGTTCTCAACATAAATTCACAAACATGAGGGGGTTTAATTTATTTAATTAGATACAAATGATAATATATAATTCAAGAGGATACTTATGCTTCATTGCATGAATGCTATGGAATTGATGTGTTGTGAACAATTTGAACGAAATATCCTCATCGCGTGTATGGGGAATTAAGAAAGGAGATCGATTTTAACATTGCAGTGCATATGAATTATGATTCCTTAAATAATCTTGTGCATTTGTTGAGTTTGTTTTTGTTTTTAATTTTTCATTAAGGCAGTCCCAACACAAAAAATAATATCTCGGATTCTTGCAAGTAACGATTTGGGCTTAGTATTGGCAACTGATATGTGAATAACAACTTAATTTTGATTAAAATATTTTGCGGAATAAGAATTCTAAATGCCCAAATAATAAACATGTTAAATTAATTATAAACAATTCTAAATTAAACTTTACCTTGAGCTATATATATATATTTGCTCTATCATTATATAAATTTTAAGTTGCTCGAGGACGTTGTATATGTATGTATATAAGAAGTTTCCTCAAAATTCAATAAACACGAGAGCGCAGAAGAAAAAGGAAAGCATTGCGCGGCCGCGGCCGAGACAAAAGGTTAATGGTTTTGGCCCAGCCGTAAGTGTCAGGTCACAGCACCCGCCCTTTTATTCTCAACCCAGGCACATACACATCTGGGCTTCGATCCAACGAGCCCTCTTCCCACAGGGCCGCCATTCAAAGGTCCCCACGTCCGGGGGGCAAGTCTAACGAGTAGGGCAACCTCTGCCCATACTCATAAACTGGGCCTTCAGTGGCCCAAACAGGAGGGTCTGGCAACTTCACCTCGGGCCGGCCAACCACATATCCCATTACCTTGATGCCCCAGTTTTGGTCACAGGCCCACACTACTGAGCCCGGCGATCTAATGGCTTATCTCCACAATCAATAAACCTGATTATTTTCTGACAAAAATGCGATGGGGGATAGGGGTTGAAAATACTAGACCTTTTATGAATCCACTACGAAGACGTGGAGTTACAAAGCCTTCATTTCTTCAAGGGTGGATCAAGAAAAGCCACCTGTTCAAAGGAAATCCAGTACTGGTGAAACCACGGCACAAGATCTTGGCAGCCAATCAAAAGTCACCATTCAAGGCCACTCAACATCGAGGACCGAGAAAGTTCCCTCATCTGTTGCGCAGGTAAGCCATCTGATATAATTCTTTCACAGTGGCACAAAATCTATATTTGTATGTGTCGATGAACAATGGCCTCTTTCATTGTCACACAAGGCAGTTTCAGCTCTCTCACTAGCTGTTATTCAGCAAAATCCCATCTGTGTTTGAGCAGTAAACAGCGGAATTTATTGGGTTTTGGTGGGGAAGCGTTGGAAAGAGCTACAAAGAGGGCCCCTCTCTCAGTTTCTGCTATGGGCTCTTCACCTTCCTCCCAGAAACAAGACAGCCCTCAAGGTCTGTGTGTGTGTGTGTGTGTGTGTGGAGAAAAAAGCTCAGTTTTTACGGCACAAGTTTTCTTGCTCGTGGGTGTTTTGCTGTCAAAGTTGTTGTAACTATGCATATTGTGGGGTTCTTGTTCTATCATCAATAAATTTTTCATTATCTCCCCCTCTTCGTAAGGGCTGTGAATCTTCTGGTGAGAAGTAAAAAAAAAAAAAAAAGGGGAAAATAAGCACTATACGCAGTGATGCGTATTGAAGTTGGTATAAAAAAATTATTTTTTCCGTGATTTCTGTCGTGAATTCATGTTCTTGTCTCTAATTTGTAATATGCAGGATGATAAAGTGTTGGTTTCCGTTGATGCTGAGTGATTGGGACCTAATAAAAGGGTTAACAATGATTTAGACCCAATAGAAGTCTCCATTGGAGATTTTATTTCATTTTATGATATGAGATATCTAGAAGAATTGCTTTTGCTCAATAGCGCATATCCGTGTTTAGGCCTTGCATTTCGTAGTTCAGTCACCACCAAATTATGGATGAAACAGTTTGGCCCAACTTCATTAGACTTAATCTCTTGGGACAAATGTTGGGGTACCATGTAAATTATAGTACAAAAACTTCATAGCAAGAAGAGAGAAAATTATGGCTTGTTTCTTCTAGTGTTTTTCTTACTGAAATTCGGCATACACAAGCAGTGCAAAAAAGACAAAAACGAAGAAGAAGAAGAAGAAGAAGAAGAAGAGAAGTAGAATTTGGAGAGTGATGTTTCGTACTAGTTTGTGGTTTGATGACTCTAGCCATGAAATGAGTGGACATATATGTGTGATTGTGCTTGTGTGGTTGTTTACATCTTTCTTGTATTTGTTTATTTATAACCGATGAGTACTCTTTAGTGTCTAACTGATGGGATCTTTTTTGGACTGTTGAGATGTGTGTGACTTTTGCCTTGTGCTCATTGTGGTGCAGAGGCGGGAAACATGAATTACAGCTCTATAAGCAATGAAGAGTGGAGGAAGCGGCTAACCGAGGAGCAGTTTTATATTACTCGTCAAAAGGGTACTGAGAGGGCATTCGCTGGGTATGATTCCTTTCCGATTGCTCTTGGTTCTGCATAATCACCCATTGTTCCGCATGTTCTGTAAATTTGATGTTTTTCCATGCATGTCATAGGAAATTAAGTTATTATGGTCAACTTTAATTCACATGACCGATCTGTAATTTCATGTTTCAGAGAATATTGGAACACCAAGACCCCTGGAACCTACGATTGCGTCTGCTGTGATACTCCTTTATTTCGAGTGAGCACGCGTTACCACCTTTTTTTTCCCCTCTCCTTTTTGAAAGTTTTCCATAAAAGTTAGACATGTATTTCAGCATATTTCGAAGTTGCTCCAATCTTGTCTCAATCTGATAGCCTTGTGCACCATGTGCTAGATCATCGACCAAATTTGACAGTGGCACTGGCTGGCCCTCTTATTATCAGCCTATAGGGAACAATGTGAAGTCGAAGCTGGACTTGTCTATTATTTTCATGCCGCGTCAAGAAGTTCTGTGTGCAGTCTGCGATGCTCATCTTGGTCACGTGTTCGATGATGGCCCCCCACCTACTGGAAAACGCTATTGTATCAACAGGTATATACGCATGCGTTTCATGTCATTCTCGACACACTAGTCCACTCTTTCCGGCATTTCTTGGCGGTATTGATGTTCTCTTGCTCCATGTCTGCAGTGCTGCCCTCAAACTGAAGCCGAAGTAGGCGGTGGCCTATTCAGCACAGACAAGATGGCCATAGTACGATCGCAAAATTCCAGACGATCCCGGATTTTCTGATGACGGAAGAGGAAGTTATATGTGTACTTGAAGTATAAGTTAGTATCTTGTAATTAGTTACGGAAAGAAATGAGTTTGTCAAGATACACTGTTATTCAGTTTGATCGATATAGAACAAAATTTTCGTTTGTGTCGATTGAGTTTCCCCGTTGTGAAGAGAGCGATTCGACATTTCTGCAAATCTTTTAACTGAATCATTATCTGCTAGCTGCATTAGTTGAGTATTATTAAAAAAAAAAAAATCAAATTTGTTCTATTGCTTTATTTCGTTGAATTTCAATAATGTGAATGTGTTTGCATATTAATAATAAAAAAAAAAAGAAACACAATCAAATTTGTTTTGTTGCTTTATTTCGTTAAATTCCAGTAGCGTGACTGTTTGCGTATTATAAAAAAAAAAAAAGAATCAAATTTGTTTTATTGCTTTATTTTGTTAAGTTCCAGTTAACTACTATTACATCCTCGTCCAGAGACACAAGTGAGACCAAAATAAAGTCGTTAAGACTTTCCTTTATCTTGAGGCACCGCCTTGAAAAGACGTTGCTTTACCATTTCGTTGGCTATCCCCAGTCTCCAACTCTACGTGCGAAACAGGGGAGCATACCCCAAAATTTGAAGCGGGGGAAAAGACCAGAACCCGAACTGCCGAAGACTCTACCAACCGTTAATTAACAGCCGTCACGCTCATTAACAACTCAACACCCCACAAACAAACGGAAAAAAAGCAAGAAAAAAGGAAAAAAAAAATTGAAGAAAAGATTGTTGAAATTCTTCAAGAAAAACCCAACACAACTTAAAAATCTGCAGAAACAGCGGGTTCTTGAAAAGGGTTTTCGGTTTCTGTGATTTTTTTGATCAAGAAAAAGTTTGGGGAAGATGGATGGTTTTAGTGGGTTGGAGGAGAAAGATTATGTTTTCTTGAAAAATCTTAGCGTGGGAATCGGAAAAGACTACGGTTGTGATGATGTTGCAGAAGAAGAAAATGGGTGTTTCGCTCTCGGTTTCTGGCTTTACATTGACAAGTGTGCTTCTTTCCCATCCGCAATTCTGGTTCAGGTTTTGCAACTGCTCCCTTTTCTCTGTCTCTCATCTGTTTTATGTGAGTGTGTGTGTGTATAAAGATGTTTCTTTTTTCCGGATGCGTGTTTCTGTTTTTTCTTACTGGAAATATTTAAGGAGGCAGTTGGGTTGGCGACTTGGTTGAAGAAAGCTTAAATCTTTGCGGCGCTTGGTGTTAGTTTTGTACATTTTGGTGCCCGTTTTTTGTTCTTGTGCATTTTAGCATTTGGGTTTTGTTGTCCAGTTAGGATGATCTTTTGTAGCGATTGTATTTAGTGATTAGTGGGTTTTGGCTTCTTACTAATTTCTTTGGTGATCTCCTCTCTAATATGGTGAACAAGGTGGTCCTTCCTTGCAAGATTGTAATTTCACTGCTCATTATGTATCACATTGTACTTGAAAGCTCATTCTGATCTGATGCTATATCCTGTGCGCCAGTTTGACTAGTGTCAACCACTTGTTCTTGTGGAATTGATCTTTGTGGTTCTTGCATTTGCTTTAGAGCTTCTCAAGAACTTTGCTTCTTTAAATCTGGAAAATGGTTCCTTCCTGTTTTTCTTCAAGTTTCAAGCTTCATTAGCTTCATGTCGGTAATGTGATAATGACGCTTGCCACTATTTTCTTTTTATTGGAAATAAGTATCTTATGGCACTGATGTTTGTTCACAGTAAAGATCAAAGCCAGCTAGATAGCTTTATTGTTTGTGCATTATGCAGAAGCAACCAGATGTCGCCTCTAGTGTGCCTTTCCTTTGGCTGGATGACAAGAGGAAAATGAGGCTCTTTCCTTTACTATTTCTACACGAAGAGGCTCCAAATCCTGATAACTCTATCCCATGGATGGATGTTCCATGTGCCTCCACTGAGATTGAGTTTCCAGTGAAGAAATGGGTTCACATTGGTTGTGAGGTATTTTGATTTCCCATCATTTGCAAATTGTGTTTCCTCTACTCTAGCGGTTACTATTGATTGGTTTTTATAGCTCTGTATGACTCTAGTTGATGAGAGCGGCATCTTTTCCCATCGAAGTGTGTTTTAACCTGATACTCATCATTTTTCTATAGACTGTAGCAACTTTCCTTGACTGTACTCCATTGTATTTGTGGTGTTTCAGACTTGAGAGTGGTTCATCTCTGAAGCTGTTATATGTCATTTTGGCGGTTTAAGACCTGCTTGAGTAATATTATTTAATCTAAAGTATTTAGATTCTCAAACCTGTCTCCATGCACGCCTTATATTGAAAGAAAAAAAAAACAGAAAAAAGAAAGGAAAAAAATGAATTATTCAGTAATCTGAAAAACTTGATACTACAGCATATCGCCTGAGATAGAAGAATTCCATGAGATAGATATATTGAACTATGCACAAATTAGTTTGAGCTTAAAATGGTAAAAATCATTTTTAGGGAATTCATGCTGCCCAACATGAAAAATGACATTTTAAAATAATGCAGCTATCCAGCAGGAACTTTCTTGATATGCTGAGAACAAAATTTACAGCACATGTTCCAGAGAAACTCTTGTATGAAAAATATGGTGTTACATCTGGCATATCCACTAATCTGTTAGTCTTATGTGAAAATGTGGTGTTACATCTGGCATATCCACTAATCTGTTACTCTAATGTGAAAATATGGTGTTACATCTGGCATTTGCACTAACAAGTTAAGATGCCAAGCTAAACATGTAATAAAATAGAAAAAATAAGATTCATATCGTTTCGTTTCTTTTCTTTCTATTACTCCATTGTTCAACCCATTTATGGTGTACATTTGCCAAGTTGTGCTTTGTTAATTCTATATAATGATTGAGGTAAAGCTAATAGCATGAGAATTTGATTGGCAGGTCTTGAGGGATCTCATTAGGCTTTATGTTGATGGTGAAATTGTGGGAGGGAAGCCTTTGACTTGCTCATTTAACAAGGACCTGCATGCGGATGCCTTGAAAAGATTATATTTTGCTTGCCCAGATGAAAATGAGGATATGTTTCATGGTTATGTTCATGGACTTGATTTCCTATGTTCAACGTCAGCTGTCAAAAGCCATTATGTCAAGGTTTGTTCTGTTCATTATTTATTTATTTATTTATATTACATGTAAATCCCCTTTTTCTGATGACTTTTACTCCCTGATGGCAGGATCCTCCAGTGCGACTATCTATTGACCATTCAAGTGCGTCCGAGATCGAAGAAGACAGTGATGGCGTCTGGAGCATTGTTGGGGGCAAGGTTAAGATGATTTTATTACCACTAGTTTATTCATTCTTTTATAAGACAGATGCACATTTGGTTTTCTTGGTTTTATCTGCAAAAGTCAATGCATCAAAAGCATCATTCAGTTAAACATGGTGATAGAACAATGCCTCAAAGTTCTGTTGCAATATTTTTTGAAACCTTGCATAGTATATCATGGCTTGTTCATATTTAATTTTCGAATATCGAACAGCAACCTTTCACAACTGAATGTGGAAAATTTAGATTTACGTCTGCCATGTTTTAGATTTATTCTAATTCCTTGAATCTACTTTCTTTGTGTTAAAAGCAGGCATCTTGCCGGAGGATCTTTTCTCTGGATGTTACATTATTGGATTCGCTTGGTTCTCCTGTGAACAAAGAGTTAGAGGTTCTCCAGCTCTAGATTTCTTGTACTTGCTAATCCTGTTACACTATATTGTACTTAATTTCATGTTGCTCTTTTCGTCTTCAAGGTTGTTGCTTCTCTCTTGTATGCTGACAATGAGGCCCCTGTCGAGAACACTACTGATGCAGAATCCCCCCTTCTTATGAGTTATGATGGGATTGAGTATGCTTCCCATGATAGACCATGTAAACTAATCAATGGGCGTGCTTCTTTTAAGCTCAAGATATCTCAGGTATGCATTGTGTTAGAGACATTAAGTATTTAATGTTTCTTCTAACCATTTAAGCTTTTTAGATGAGGTGGTTGCTCAATATGTATTTGAGCTAGACCAAACAAAATGTCCCATTTATGAAAAACAAGTTTTGCGTGCGAGGTTTGACAAAAGAAGTCACTGCACATGAGGGTGCACGTTAAAAAATATTAAATATTTAATGTTACTTATCTCAAATAGCTTTAACTTTTAGATTAGGCTGTCATTCAATACATTGAATTGATTGGTTTACCTCTTTTGCTGCATATGACATGCTAGTAGATTGCTGAGCTGGTTTCCCCTTTTCATTTCAGCTCTCATCCAAGTGTGACAACAGGCTGTTCAGGATTAAGTTTGACATACCAAAATTTGGAAGATATCCTTTCCTTGAGACACTCTCTCTCCCAATCCGGTGTGTTTCACGGAATAGGAATACACGAACGGCTTCTCTAACATGGAAAAAGTTATCCGGTCGAAGTTATTCTATGAATGGATGTGAATCCTCCCCAGCTCTTGAAGATGGATCTGTGGAACTTATTCCCAATATTGTACGTGAAGCCAAACCAAGTCCGTCATCAAAACGGATCAAATTAGGGCATGATACACCATTTGCAATGTTAAAAGAAGATATGAAGCAAGCTAATAGAGGACATGACTCGCATGCTTGGACTAGTAATAAGGTAGCCTTGGGGCCCCCTCTTAATCTCTCTCTCTCTCTCTCTCTCTCTCTCATGTGGATCGACCAGAATTTTGGAAACGTCAAGAAGAGGACATCTGTTTGGAATTCGCTTGATTATTTGATATATTAAATATTAGTCTCTCCTCACTAATGGCTTAAATTTTTGCGTGAGGTGGTCATCGTGCATGGTAGGGGGTGTGTTAGAAATATTAAATATTTAATGTTTCTCCTTTTTAATGGCTTAAGCTTTTTGATGAGGTCGTTATTTAATACGATAGAGTCTTGGGTTCAAATCTTACTGTTACCCATTTACGTAAAGGGTTTCACATGCAAGGACTGGGGAAAAAAGCAAAAGAAAAGAAAAAAGAAAAAGAGAGAATTTTGTCTTCACATAAACGAAAGGGGGGATATTCAATAATTATGTTATAAATTGTACATGGCATATGTTTCTCTGGATTAGTAATAGTCAATTCTTGGTATCTTTCTTCATAAAGATTCTATTGGTTTGTTGGAATTAGGACAACACAAATGGGATGAGTATGAATGGGAGACCAGAAAACCATTTTGGAACAGAGAACAACTCATCTGCTTCGGATAATAGCGAAGCAACAAACAGTTTCCGAAAAAGCATGGTCGGCGTTTCAAGTGCAATTTCAGATTTGATCATCTTCAAATACTGTCTAGGAGGTCCAGCAGAGAGGTGTCACCTGCTCAAGGAAATTGCTATTTCAGCTAGTGAAGAACAACTCACTTACTTTGCGAAGCAGGTTTCTTTGTTCTCAGGATGCTTGCATCACTGGTAATTTAGTCTGTCTCTGTCTCCCTGATTTTTTTGCTTTTATTGCCGTAACATTGAGTTAGGTATGACTTCACGGCATCGTTAGTTGGCGGATGGGAAATTATTAAAACTCTAATAATAGAAAGTGCTTGCAGATTCTATCCCCCTTCTAACCTTACTTGGCTCATGTCAAATTACTAAGAATCTACTTGTAGCAAATATTTTGCAGATTCTATCCCCTTTCTAACACGACTCATAGTAATCCTCTCTCTCTCTCTCTCTCTCTCTCTCACACACACACACACATGTGCGCATGCATGCGATCCCCTGGAGGACCTTCTTTGGTGTTCAATGAACACTAATGATGTCTTTGCTTTGTACCATGCGGTATCAAAATATTCTTTTGTTTGCTGCTTGTATACTGATTCTTGGTTCTTCTATTTGAAAAACACGTTTTTTTTTTCTCTGAATTCTTCTAAAAATACTCGATAATATTAAAGAAAGTCACTTTATTTTTCTTGTAAATATATCAATAACACTATATTCGTAAAAGAAAAAGATACTCCCCCCCCCCCCCCCCGGGAAGCTCAGATAATGATCAAAGGCATATGGTATTCTGAATATTTGCATAATGCTGCATAAAATGTTATTGAAACTTGGATCATAAATCTGTGCGTGCTGAAAAAAACGTGTTGGAATGTGATTTAATGTCGTAAATCTTGGAATATCATGCCCTTGTATGGCTTACTTGTCGAACTACCATGTGCACTTGACTTTAACCAATTCATGTAAATTTACAATGAAACTTGCCTCCTCATGTTGCTCAGCTTGTGTATGATACATCGATTCTTAGGCATCAAATAAAAATCGCAAAGAGATTGGTGGAGGAGGGAATACAAGCTTGGACTTCAATATCAGAGAGCAACAACCATGTTCTTTGGGAGAATCTGGTTCACAGGATTATTGAACACTTCATGAGGATAGCCTGTTGTAACCGTTCTTTGTCAGATCAGGTATCTCTTCTTCTGTTTTCCCCAGTGCAAATGAACATGCACACACACGGGGCGCACGTGCTGATGAAATGTGCCAACTTTTTAGACCATATATGTAATATGACAGCGTGTAAAGGTCTTC
This sequence comes from Petrea volubilis, assembly GCA_026212405.1. NCBI lineage: Eukaryota > Viridiplantae > Streptophyta > Magnoliopsida > Lamiales > Verbenaceae > Petrea > Petrea volubilis. The sequence continues at coordinate 38,310,667 of CM047870.1, forward strand.
TATTTTCCCTACACAAGCATCTCCAGAGCATCTTTTAAGTTTAAATTGCATGCCCCTTTTTGGTGTGAATGTAAGTAGCATCTGTGAATATTCATCAAGGCCATAAAGACGAAAATATATTCGTATTGAGATACAGCTATGCATCATGCAGATAATAATTGAATACTTCTGTGTTTATTTATTCAACCTAATTTGCTAATTGTTTTCAAACATTGTGAATATACAGGACTTTGAGTGTCTGAGGAGAATAGCTGGTTGTCGAGATTTAGTTTCCCAAGAAAATTTCGAGAGAATGTGGTCTTGGATATATCCAGTAGCTTTTACTCTGTCACAAAGTGCGGTAAATGCTATGTGGGATTCTATTTCACCCTTATGGATAGAAGGATTCATCACGAAGGAAGAAGCAGAAGCTACACTTCAAGGCCCAGGCGGTCTGGTAGACCCTGGAACATTTGTACTTCGATTCCCTACTTCTAGAAGCTGGCCCCACCCAGATGCTGGTAATCTGGTCGTGACATACGTTGGGAGTGACTGCACCATTCACCACAGGCTGCTTTCTTTAGATCTCATTAACAGGTATATTTTCTTTCCAATGGGGAAAGTGCAAGCATGATGTCTAAATGACATAAAAATCTCAATTTTTGTTATATATATTAATGGTCCCTCTACATGAATAAATACACAAGTTGGTTAGTGTATAAATGTCGATTTCTGCTTCTGGAGATTGCCTCATTAAATGTTCCCTCGTTTTCTTTTTCCTGGTTGGTTGTAGTAGTTGTTCCTCCAAGGAAATGCCTGTAAAGTCCCTACAAGATTTGCTGCTTCAAGAGCCTGAGCTTTCGCAATTAGGAAGGTAAGATACCCAACTTCCATTTTTTAGGTCAATTACACTGACCTTCCCTGTAACTATGTTTAGCCTCAAAATTACAAATACCCCCTTTTTGATCGTTAAAATTTAATGAACATTGGGAAAAACTTACTATTAAACCTAGATAGCATCATCCAAACACGCGAGAACAAATTGAAAAGGTTACATTACTTACCTATGCATAATAATTAGTTGGATGGGGTATCTGGAAGGTGGAAATCAAGACAGGATATTTGTGTAATTTTACTGTCACGAGGGAGAACATTGTAATTATCATTAATTTTTATATTTATTGGCTCAAAGATCCATTGAATGGGTTGCTAGTAGCTATTGTGCCGGGCATGACTTGTAAATGTGTCGCAGGATGACAAGAATTCACTAGGTCGCCCTTTCATCTCCAGCAATGGAGTAGAGAAAGCTCGGCAGTACAAGGGAACTTGGAAGCTCGGCGGTACATTGGAACTCGGTTGGCGTACATAAATTATGTAGTAGCCACGGGAGAAACTGCGTTGCCACCAACTAGCCATTGTCCTGTGATAACTTGCATTGGCGTTCGTGCATCGCGTGTATTGTCATGCATGTATAAAGTCCAAATGTACAAGGGTTCTGCTATGAGGCTCAAGGAATTGAGAAGTTATGTTTATATCTAGTAGAGAAAGGATAGTTGATCTTTAAAATTTATATCAAAGTCAGGGCTTATGCCTTTTTGTCACTGTAATCCTTGAATACTGTCTTATGTGCAAAATATCATCTAACTTATGAAGAATCGTGCGAGGAAATCCTTTAATTCTGGCCTCTCTCATTGCTCTGTCAGAATATTATTTGAATTTATATATTGGAAAACAAGATTGAAACTATTTGGTTTCATCAAAGAAATACCACTAATTCATGGAGGAATTAAAATTGACTCTTTAAATATTAATAAATATCATTTTGCGCACCAAAGTTTAATTTTTGGTTTAAAGAAAGTGGTCATTCAATATGGTATATATCGTCATTGTTACAGGGAAAGAGAGTTGTCTGAGAATAGAAAGAGGAGTATGCGCCCAGACAACAGTTTGGAACGGCTCATGAGATGCTATGTTCAAATGGTGTTTTCAGTAGTTGGATTGAATAATAATGTTATAATTTCAATTTTGTTAACATTTTTTAACATCAATAATATTCAAATCCAACAGTTAAAAATATTAATTAAATAATTATCCGATTGGGTAGCATGAAATTTTCTGTCTCGAACTCGAGATTGAGCTCTTAACAAACTGAAAATTATGCATTAACATCACATTAGTTGATCCATACTAGGTCTTTCCTCGCATGTGTAGATACACCAAAACTTGAGCAATTCAACGCGAAAATGTTGCAGTTTATTGAGGAGCCTAACGTTGGAGCTAAAAAATAACGAAAATCCAACTCACTAGGATTTAAATTACTTAAGCGCAGTAGCCAATCCGTTAGAAGCTGAAGCTTTCAATGAAGGGGAAACCGGACTACCACCAAGAAACACATCAAATAGAGCAGATGTCACGTTTGATGATTCTATCGTAGCATCAACGGAAGAAGGTTTTCCATCAGGCGATACGCAAACCTGAGATTTTACATGCGAAAAAAGATTTATCTGATGTATCATCAGCCAAGATTTATCAGAGAAGAGGATAGAGAAATGAAACGAAAAGCTAACAGTATTCATCTGCAGTTTCTGAGAAGGAGAACCACGATCCTTCAAGAACTTACACGGTCCTTCCCTGTAACTATGTGTAATTACACGAATTCCCCCTCTTGGTTTTAAATTTACAAACCTATCCTAACCATGGAATTTGATAAAAAATGATGCATTTCATTAACAAGCTCGGGTGATGTCATTTCTATATGCTAGTGCAACGTAGAAGTTTGTTAGAATTTGACCGAATTGGCATCATTGGACTGAGTGTAATGACTGACAAAGGGTAACTGTAAAGTGGGAACATGTTACAAGGGAGGCATGTGAAACCTGGAGATTTGTCTAATTGCACATAATTGCAGGGGAGGAGCAGTAATTATTTCTTTAATACTCACAAGCATTTTGGTCGTATCCAACCAAGTCAGAAATATGGAAGTTCCTTTCTTAAGAGGTCTTCCTTGAAAAGTGCTACGAAACGTTGAGAGCGCAGATTCATCAACAGGAGTTGGTGACTTAATTCTTGGAGAAATAGCCTCGTCCAAGGCATCCCAGAATGTTTTTCCATCCACATCTCTCACAAGAACAATATGTATTGATTTCTCTAGAGGAGCTGCACATTCGTAACATCAATCTCACTATTATTTAATAGGAACCCCTCTCTCTTGATTAAACAGTTTTTTAAATCTTAACAAAATTACCATTAAAAATTGCATTGACAAGTGATGAATCCTGCTGCAGCTCATTAGCCGAACGTCCTTTCCAAGCACCTAATTTACTGAAGACGGACTGATTTGTGTACAGCCCTGCAGCATAAACTTTAACTCCAATAATTGCAAAGACTTTCTCCCTATATCCTAGATAAAACAAAACGGAACATATTATAGCGTCATGAGGTATCTGGAAGCAATATAGACAAAATTTTCAGATGGTAGAGCAACTGACCAGTTCCAAGTAAGGATAATGAGGAAGAGCAACCTGGAAGGCTCAGTGATGTTTGAAATTTCACCTTGGTCTCAGGTTCTTCTGTGTATTCTGAACTTACTACTGCACTTGGGAGATCAATAAAATTAGATCATTAACAAGAGACTACAAAACTTGGTAAAAGGGTCACCGAGTGGGCACTCCATTTAAAAGTTTAAGCTGTTATAGAGGATAGACTTTAAATATTTAATATTTCTAACATGGCCCGCCACTGCAGGCTATGTTTCTTTTTCTTGTCAAGCGTTGCACATGAATATCTTTTTTAGCCTGATTTGAACCCATGACCTCTTTTCTGGCCTAACTCTGTCAACATATTAACTAACAATGTCATCTAAAAGCTAAAAGTTTACGCTGTTAGATATGAGAGATATTAAATATTGAATTTGATAATCTAACAACAAGAGCCATACGGGAGGTGCATTTGTATAGTCCATTTTTGGTATTCTCGATTTCAATGATTAGTTAAAGCACTAAATATGCGAAACAAAGATAGTAGGATTATAGGAACATTCTCAATAGCCTATCATCTATTCAGGCTCCCGTGCCACCACCGAGTTATCAACAACAACATATACTTCCTTCACATGATTTATCATCGCACTTCCAAGATTTTGCTGATTACAGATATAGGAAGCAGCTTAATTATGACAATGTAGCTCAGACGGTTCATGTTGCTACATAAAGAAGGCTTTCAGGTGACTGAAATTAGACTTTCTATACCTCCACAAAAGACTAACCTAGGGTAATAACAGCTTTTGCCTATCTGCTACAACATTAATCCACCTTTATATTTGAACCCCGATCAATTGTTCATTCTATGAAATTCTGGTTACAAGTAAAACAAAGCCAACTCCTCCAAGGAAAACCTAACGATAAATGGATTTGAAGCTAAGGATTTCAAATCCATGATAACAAATCCATCGAGCTTGTTTGGATAAAATTAACATCACAATTGATCTCAAATCCTTTAACTCCCATTTTGAGCTACAATTTTTGGGTCGTTCTGGTGAATTGAAATTCATCGCATTTGAAGTCATTCGAAATAATTCCCATCAAATCCCTCGATCCAAATGCAACCTAAGATGGAATCACCAGCATTTCTTGAGGAAATGCTAAATAAATTTACTGATTTACCTGGAAATGAAGCAGCTTTTGGTGAGAGGTGAATGTAAACCTAGCGCTCCTTGTATGATGAGCTAATGAGGACAGCGCCTTGTTTGGAGCATTAACAAAAAGGCAGTTTCTGGGGTTTAAAGCAGAGGCTTTGGCTTTGTATGGAGATGAATGGCGAAATGGTGTAGGAATTGTTAAAGTGAAGCCATTTTTTTTTCTTCTTGTTTTTTGCCCCTGAAATGAGATTTTTCTGTCAGCAATAAATAATAAATAAACAAAATTGTAGCTTATCTGAAAGTATTCTTTTTTTCCCAAGCAGATATGAGCAGAAAGAGTACTGTGTAAAGCTTGAAGGTTTGTGGGGTCTCTAATCAACTAACTATAGGAGTGTACATCTGTATGAACTAACGGCAATTACGTCGGTTAATACCAGACCTTGTACAAATAAGTACAAATAAATCGAAAAATTCATGTTCGAATTTAATTTAATTGCATTCTCTGTCGAGTATAATAATATATATTATGTGATTTGATAAATCTACCCAAATATACATCGTTCACAAGACTAACTTAATATACTTCTTATATTAAATTATGTTCGATAGAGCGGAACCTACGAGGGGTCTATTTTTTTGGACCATAATTATGCGGAGTTTTCAAATTCTTTCTCTATTGTTTTACTATAATTAATAGAAAAGAAGCCGTTGCGGCCATCTTGCATTTGCGCCATATTTGAGTTTTTACATCGATTTAGAATTAATAAGTACAAATATAATGTATGGAAATTGAAATTAGTATACATTTAAGTCAAACAACGCACATCTATAAATATATGTGATAATCAGATAAAGGGATGAATACATATATATATATATATATATACATATATAAAAGCTTTTTAAACCACTTGACAATAAGGTTTGAAAGCACTACACACCTTTTGATAAATTTACATGGAAATATTAAGAGATATTCGACATAATAAATATTTTGTGTTCGAAAAAATAATACAAAAAGTGGTAGATGACACTCCTTCATTCAAAATTTATTATTCTTTTCTTCTCTCTCTTTTCAAAATGAGCGATGGTAGTGGCACTCCAACATTTGATATTGTGAGCTCCATTAACATCTTTTTATTAAAAATTGACTAAATTGCCCACTAATTACATTCCACTATATAATATTCATCTTTTTATTTTATTTTCATCTTTTGGCGTTGAAACATATGAACACTACAACACAAATACGTGTGTGTGTGTGTATCCTTCTAACAACAAGATAAAAATTATTGGCAAAAATTCTAACATCAACTTTGATTCTTTATTTTTGTCGTTTGCCGTGCTATGTCCTATATTAACTCAATAACACATGCATAACTAATGAAATTTACAAGCCATGAATTGAAATTCTTGAGACATAGTTAAAAATCTTGAAATAAAGTGGATTAGACCATTGTTGTCCAGTGCATCAATTTGAAAAATCACTGAAATGTTGAAAGGATATTTTGGTCACATCAAAAAGTTAAGATATGAATTGGAGTGTCAATACAAAATTTGGAGCTCCAATATCAATTCCGTTCCAAAATTTATCATTTCTTCATGCGCTATCATCTTGATCACAAAGTAGTGTTTGCTTTGTTATGCTTACAAAAAAAAAAATAGTGTTTTGTTATTAACTGTTAGTTACTGGGGTACTCATATCTATTTTACTTAATAATTGTTTTCTTGATATACAATTTGGTAATATTACATCCATCACTAATCCACTTTTCCCTATTTTGACAATATTTATTGCCTAATTCACCCACCACTAGGCTGGATGTCAATAAATTTCAAAGCCCACTTCAACTTTCTAGTTAGCAATCAATTATCAATGGCAGATGATGAAAACAGTAACAGCAGGAAAAAAACAGAGACAAAGTCAAGAGTGGCTCTCGTCTTATTCTCATTTTCAAAAAATAGTTCCAATTAACGGCTCATTATGGGAATTAGCCGTTACCCTCCCCTTTCTCACCACTTCCAATATATATAATATATATGCACCGCGCACACCACACACACACACACACACACGTCTTAAGTACACATCCATCGTTAAACTCACTTAATTACTTACTGAAACAAAGGGTTGATGTTTTAGTACTTCAATGGCTAAAGCTCTAGTTACTTCTCTTTCCTAATGCTGCTTTCATAATTTCAGGTACATACTTTCTAGGTTTCGGCAACTTTTTTCACTGTTTATATAGTTATTATTGCAGCTTTTTTGTTACACACATACTTGTCCTATACTTATATTTCCGCATTTCAATGCTGCAGTTTGTAACCTGGGATTAGTGATTTCGGAGGTAAGTTTTTTGAATGGTTTTATAGCGTGACGGGTAGGGAACTGGCCTGGCAGAGGCAGCCGTCCCTTGAAATCTATATAAAATTTTCAAATTTACAATAACAAAAGTTATGTTTTAGTTTATACAAAAGTCTAATTCACTTCACAAATTAAAATTTCTGACTTCGTTTCTGTTTGAAATTATGTTGTTAATTTGTACATTAAAAAGAAGGTGCAGCAGAAAAACATGGTGCGTAGCGAAGCCGTCGTCCGAGCGGGGAACTCTATTGGCGAATATCAACTACGCCTGCTCTCAGGTGGATTGCAGGGTCTTGCAGAAGGGGTGCCCTTGTTCCTTGCCCGACAACCTCATCAACCACGCTTCGGTAGCCATAATATCTACTATCAGGCCAGGGAAAGGACTACTGGAACTGCTATTTTGGCAACTCTGGGCTCGTCGTGGTCACCGATCCAAGTGAGCTCAACGAACGATCTTTTTGAATTTCATGCGTCGTACGTGTACAGTTATTTTATTGGCGATGATTATTGACGATGTTGTTGTGGGGATATATTGCAGGCTATGGCAGCTGTATTTATGAATAAGGACGGAGGCTTAGGCTTACGCTACAAATATTGGTCCAAGAAATGGTTGTTAATTGTTGTACATTTGATCACTTTGTACCTGGATTGGAATAGAGTTGTGGTGCTAATGGATCATAGTGTTTGCCTGTTTTTTACAATTTAGATTTAATTGTGGATAAGTTTATCTTTTGTCACATGTGATTGAAGCTATGATTTTAGCTATGGTCTTGGCTTTTAGTACAAAGTAAATTGGTACTAAAATATTATGTATTATCAAAAGTAAATACTACGAGGTAGGGTAGGTTTAAGACTTTAAGTGATAAAAATAAAATTTGGAAAGTAAAAGCATTTAATCCAGGGATTAGTAAAGGCTAAGTTTAATTGCATGCAAGAAATGAAGAAGATATTGGCATATTAATTGCGGGTTCCTGCACGTTAATTAGAGAAGGCCTTATTCTTTTGGCTAACTTTGGCCCTAGTGGCATATCATGTCCATTCCAAGGCTATGTTTTGATTTGGGATCTTTGTGGGGAAAAAAAGTTAAATATGTTTTTTCTTATTTTGAATATTGAAAGATTAGTTTCAAAATTTAATTGTTTCTTAACTCTATGCGGCAAATCTAAATGAAAAGATATTTGTTGAAATGATTTTTATTGCGTTTTCTTCTTTTAACAACTATCAAATAAAAAAACCATCAATTCAAATATATTGAATAATATGTACTTCTTTCAAATATATATATATATATATATATATATATGAAGTAACTCAAGTATTATAAAATATCTAATCAAAAAAAAAAAAAAAAACCTCAAGTATCATAAATACGTAACAGATAGGAGGAGCGTATGATATACTGCATTAAACTAGGCATGTTTAGGACGGCAAATAGGGTATCAATGAGTGTTTTAAAGTGGTTAAGTGTACTAATTCATCGGGGGGGTTCCAAATCAATGCTCAGTTGGTATACCTAATAGGCTAATACTTTGACATTGAAATTATAATAGTGGTTTTTGGATTTTTTTTTTTATACAATCACACCTCCTGTAAATGTTAACCGAAACGCCACAAATTCACACACTCACCCAAAAGAAAAGAGAGAAAAACATAAGATTAGAACTCAAGATCTCAATGGTACCTAATACTTTGATACTGTATGATATAGTTTTTTAAACACATATCATTAAGGAAAAATTGCATGAATCCCATTTGTTATGTTTAATTGCAGAAAACCCCATATGTTCAATATAGGCATATTA
>CM047870.1:38319948-38349938 GCA_026212405.1 Petrea volubilis
GTTTCAAATATAGGCATATTATCCCCTGTGTTTTAATCCCGCTTGCTCACTTGCCCTATTTGACGGTAAAATTTAACAACGTTAATTTTTCACTATTTTGACCGTTTTGCCCATTTGATTTTTAATAAATATTACAACACTTACTCTCTTTTTTTTTTTGGGAGAGAAAAAAGAGCCACAAAGAATTAGGGTTTTTGACATTCAAAATCCTCTTCATTTGTTGTTAAGAAGGAAGATTCAAATTAAATTTTCCATGTAATCTTATACATATATGGTATATATAAACACACATATGTAAATATATATATTGCAAATATATATGAGATTTGGGAGGGAGGTTGATGTAAAGCTATCAGATCTAGATAGGAGGCTATGGCCGACTGGTGTGGCAGCGATGTTTGTTGGACGAAGGCGGCCTTTGTATGGCGATGGTGCTGGGTAGCGTAGAAGAAAAGGTCGGGGTTCGGGAGGCTTCAGATCTGGAGGTTGTGGTAGTACGGGGTGGCGGCCGACCGTGGTGGCGGTGCGTGATGGTGGCCCACCGATGTGGCGGTGGCGGCGGCGGTAGCGGTGGCTGGAGAAAGGCAGCACTTTGTGCTGGACGAACAATGAAGGAGTATAAACGAGAAAAAAAGAAAAAGAGAGAGAAAAACGAAGAAGAATAGGGCGGAAAGAAGAAAAGAAATAAAGAAAATTAAAAAGAAACATTTTTAAGAGAAAAGTAGCAGGAACTCAGGAAGGGGAAATGGTAAAAAAGAAAAAAAGAAGGAAGAAGAACGAGAAGAAAAGGGGAAAAAGAAATTAAAAAAAAGAGTTAAAAATTTGAAGAAAAACATTTTGAAATCTTCTTCATTTAAAAAAGTAAAAAAAAATTATTATTAAAAATGTATTTGTCAAATATATAAAAATTAATAATATCATGATTATGTAATATTTTTAAATAAGAAATGAAATTTAAATAAAAAATAATAATGTGTATTTTTTTAACTTTTTAGTATTTTGAAATTATATATGTATTATTTTATTATTTATTTGATACACTTAATTAATTACAAATTTTCAATATGCATTTTTAATTATTTTGTTTGTATTTAAATATTTATTTTAAAATAAAATTAGGAAATTAGTAGTTAGTAATTTTTATTTCTTAAAATATTATGATAAACAATATATTTTTTTAGAAAATGCTAGAATTTAGATTATTTCATAATTTTGACAAATTAAAGGGGCTTGTCTGCAATTTTGGACAAAAAAAGATAGTATTTTTAAATTCATAAGTGAAAGGGGTAAATAAATCAATTTATTTGCATTTAAAATTTAAAAAGATATCCAAAACCATTCATTTTCGCATAGTACGCGCGTGTACTAACAACATCGTTAGTTTTTAATGGAATGGAGATTTTTTGCAATAAAGAAAATAACACAGGGAGGTTTTGTCTATATTCTAATCATAGGGAGTTTTAGCTAATTTCAAAAAATACAGGAGGGTATTGCTGGAATTTAGCCATCATTTAATTATATTAACAAGTTATGTAGTGCAAATCAAACTATTAAAACAATAAATTGTCATCAAACTATTAGACCTACAGTGCGTTGGTGGGAAATTGAATCCAAGACCCTAGAGTCTTTGAACCTCAATTTCGTTAGTTGAATTAGGTATCATTGGCAATATTGTATGGTCTTATAAATATCAATTTATAATTGCATAATTAAATTGAATTATTAATGTTTAATTATTTACATTGCTTGTGTTACCACCTAATTGTCTTTTAGTCCCTATTTTCAAGATCTCGACTAATTTTTTAGTTGTCAAATGAAAATTTTAAGTCGGATAATATTGCTAAAGGCTAGCTAACCACCAAATCACTTTGTTGAACAAGATATAGAGCACTACTAGAAAAATGACGATTTGCGACAGAATTTGCGACCGATTTTTCCTGAAAATCAGTCGCAAAATGCTTTTGCCACCTTATTTGTGACCGACTTGAGTTGGTGGCAAAAACCCTAGTCGCAAAATTTGATACCAAGTTTGCGACCGAGTATCTTTGCAACCGATTTTGCAACCGATTTTGCGACCGAAATGGACAAGTCGCAAAAGATGCTGACGTGGAGCGTAGGTGACGATGTTTGAAACCGACTAGATTGGTCGCAAAATTGGTCTGTTTTTTTACTATTTGCGACCGACCGTGTCGGTAGCAAATTTCGTCCCTTAAAAAAAATACCAAAATTGTGGGGTGGTCACAAACCTAACCCACCCATCGGCCCGCCCCACCCGGCCCAAGCCCAGCCAGGCCATCTGAAATAAATCTTTGTTTTTTCGTCCAACAAGAGTAGAACCCTTGACATTAGGGTTGTAAGAAGAAGTATGTAACCATTGCACCACTTGAGTTTCTTGTTTATAAGGTTGTTTGTTTTATACTTAACATATATTCATTTTATATTTTAAATATAAATTATTTAAATAAATTTTATTAATTTTACGAGTTTTGTAATTTATTAATTTTTCAAATTTATTATCCAATTATTTTTTTTAAATTAAAAATATTTACCTTTGACTTTATCAAAATTAATACCTTAAAATTTTTATTTAAATAATTTCAAATACTAATTTTATTTCCCTATTGAATAAAATGAATAATATCACTCAATCAATTTAAATATGCAAGTCAAATATTTGAATTTATTTTATTGAAATTAGTTATTCGTTCTTCAAATAGCTAATCAAATTAGTCATTTTTTCATTAAATAAATAAATCAAATATTTGTTTTTAAAACATATATATAAATGAGCACTATACATATATATATAATCAAACTTACATTAATATCAATAGGCATCTCAAAGTATGTAATCTACAAAGTACGGATTTTTTTGGTCGCAAATTTTCGTTGCAAATTACAGTTTTTCTAGTAGTGAAGTCCGTTTGAATAGGTTTTTTTTTTTTTTCAAGACAAAAAAAACACTTATTTTTTGAAAAAAAAACCACTTTAAATAAAAAATATTGTGTTTGGATGAGTTTTTTTCAAAAAAAACAGAAGCCAGAAAACAAGCCAAAAAGGGCTTTTTTTTTTATAAGTTACTCCAAAGTAGTTTCAAATAAAAGCACCTTTTAAAATACTTTTAATTACTATATCCTAACACGAAACTGTTTGGCTTAAAATTAAAGCTCTATCATAAAAAGTACCATTCGATAAGTACTTTTTTTTGAAACCAATCCAAACTGACCCATAGGTTCGGTCCTAGATCCATAAACGTGTGCTTGCCTTCTACTTATTATCCAATCACATTTTTTAAGGCTGTAAACGAATATTAAACGGAAAGGATATGTAATATCTATATTCATATTCAATTAAGTTTTTCAATATCCGTATCCGTATCCGAATCCGACAGATATTCAAAATATCATATCTGAATTCGAAGCCGACGGATATTTTGTGAATTCGGATATATCCGAATCTGTGTAGTATTTCTGAAAAATTGACAAAATTATGGATATTCGGACATCCGAATATCTGTTTTCGCTTATAATTATCGAAATATCCAATTGAATATCCTAATTCGCATATCCGAATATCCAAATCTGTTTATATAAATATAAATAAATAAATAAATTTTATATAACTTATCTAATTGAAAATTTTGTAAATATATAAGTATAGTACATGCTCATTAATATAAGTAAAGTTAATATATTTACTTATATTTTTATTTTATTATAAATTATAGAAATATGAGTCAATTAGATTTTTTCTATTTTGCTTATAAGAAGACATTATAATATATAAACACACACACACACACACACACACACACTACTTCTACTTCTACTACTACTACTACTACTACTACTACTACTACTACTACTACTACTACTACTAATAATAATAATAATAATAATAATAATAATTTAATATTATTTATCGGATACAGATACCGGATATATAATAAATGAATATATCAATCGGATACACATTCAGAGCGGATATGTAATTACCATATTCGTATCCATTTATTATTCGAATACTTGTAATCGAATACGGATAATATCCGTTTTATACGAATACGAATAATATATTCTATAAACAGATACATATACGGACGGTAAACGGATTTTCGATTACCTATTTACAGTCCTAACTTTTTTAATCCTCCGCCCATTCCTGCGTAAAAGTCCTAAAAATGCTTCTTTTTTCAATATATATATATATATATATTTTCTTCTCTAAAATATCAAAAATAACTCAAGGGAAAGCACAATATTTTCTAAATGGGGAAATTGCACGGCGCCTACCTGTGTTATGTCTAATTGTCAAAAAAACCCTGTGAAATTTTAATTATCAAAATAAGCCCTATCATAATTAAAATTAGCCAAATAAACCCTTTCGCCGGGAAATAGATGTCACGCACCATTTTTGCAAAGATTTTTGTTTTTTTTACCCTTTGTAATGACAAATTTACCCATTTTTTGCACTTTATAAAAAAATTAAATAATATAAAATTTATATAATAAAAAATACATGTTAAACATAAAAATATAACTTAAAATTTAACACACACACACACAAGAACACCTGAACACACACACACACACACAAACACACGCAAGAACACACACACACACACAAGAACACCTGAACACACACACACCAACATGAAAACACACACACTGGAGCTGCCGCCGCCGTCGCCACCACCGGAACCGCCGCTGCTCACATCCTCCTACCACCGCGACCACCCCCATCGTCTTCCTCACGCCACTACCACCAACACCGGATCTGATTTCTTGATTTCTTCCCAACCAGATCTGAGTTCTTTCCACTATGTGCAAGTGTGTGATTGTGTGTGTGTGCAGGTGTGTGTGTGTTCTTTGTGTGAGTTTGTGTGTGTGCGTGTGTGATTGTGTGTGTGTGCAGGTGTGTGTGTGTTCTTTGTGTGAGTTTGTGTGTGTGCGTGTGTGATTGTGTGTGTGTGCAGGTGTGTGTGTGTTCTTTGTGTGAGTTTGTGTGTGTGCGTGTGTTCTTGTGTGTGTGTGTGCAAGTGTGTGTGTTCTTTGTGTGAGTTTGTGTGTGTGCGTGTGTTCTTGTGTGTGTGTGCAGGTGTGTGTGTGTTCTTTGTGTGAGTTTGTGTGTGTGCGTGTGTTCTTGGATATAAATACAAAGGTAATTTTGAAAGTTTACTTTTTTTTATTGATCAATGTCGGTCAAGGGGCGGTGGGCAAATTTTGATTTTCATAAGGTTATTTTTGATAATTAAAATAAAATAGAATTTTTTTGACTACTTTTTAATAATACAGGGGGTTATTTGCAATAAACTCCTTTCTAAATATTGACAAATATAAGTGTCACCTATTTTTTTTTTTTTCTTATGAATAATATCGATGTCTCCTTATTTTAACTTTGGTCCACGCCAATTTTTCACCATCTTCATTGGAAATAGCATGAAACTCGCCAATAATTTCAACTCATTGTCAGAAAAACGTGTTCAGAATCTCTAAAATTTTTTGCGTGTCAATAATTCAGTTTTTAATTTATTCTTTTCCTGGTTCTTATAAGACCACAACAATCCTATTATAGTTTATAGGCCATCAACTAATTTTCTTTATGTTTATGTTATTTCTTAATTTTTGTGAAGTAACGGCCCACCAAGTCGCCAACTGCTGTTTTTACACACACAAACACACACAGTTGACGGCGCGATAAGGGCCGTTGAACATCTCCATGTTCTCAAAAAGTGTCCTAAAACATCACTGTCCGCCGCCCCCATTCCTATAAATACTTCGGGAAATTTGGAAAAAAAAATAAAAATTCAAGCCTCTAAGCTACAAAAAAAAAAATCAAAACTTCGCATTTGTGTGGTATTTTTTGCCCCACCCAAAAGGGTGCTACTTGTGCACAACACAAATTCAATAGCTTCCCCTTCTTTGGATTGTAGTTTGAACTTCCAATTCTCGTTTCTGTCAGAAGATAAAAGCTTCAAAGATCAACGCCCGGTTGACGTTTTTGGTTTATTACATCGGGTTTATATCTCAAAATTCAATTTTTATTGCTCGAAACGGTTTTTAGTTGGTGGGTTATTGTGGAATGAGAACTTTACCCAGTTTTTGAAGTGGGTTGTTGATTTCATCGGAAAACCAGTTATTTCTACTCTTTTGGGGATTTGGTTCGAGGATGATGTCAATGACATGTCGTAATCTTGAGTTTGGGAGAACAAGGTTGGACTTTGTTTCGTGTGGGTGCTCTTCCAATGCTTCTTTTGATCGCTTCTCTGTAAGAAATTGTACCAAGGGAGTGCTTAGGAATGTCAATAGATGCAGCAAAGCTAGGAGGGATATTGGCCGGTGCCGCGCGTTTCAGACAAAGACTCCAGAAGCTTTTCTCAATGGTATAGTGTGTGTATGTGTGTGCGCGTGTGTGTGTCTGTGTGCGTATTGTGTTGTTAATTATCAGCTTGACATGTTGTACTTATGATTTCAGCCTGACATGTTTTACTATGATATGAGCCTGTTAAGTTATTCTGTTGGAGCTGATACAGTGTTTGGATTGCCGTCTTCAAGTTCCGAATTTGAATCTTTGAGGTTGTGATATTCTGTGTGGCGTGTAGGGTTTGAAGCTGGTCCTCTTCCAGTGTTGGATTTAACGAAGAAAGAGTTGAAAAGCCCTTATTCACTGTCAGATATGTTTGAAGTGGTTGCAGATGACCTCCTAACACTGAATAAGAATCTGCAATCGGTGAGTTTCTTGATTTCCTTATGCTTTGATGGACATTTTAGTTATAATAATTGCTGTTGATGGAATCAAATGAAGGATATGTGATCTATGCCTGTTTCAAGAACACGAGATTCCTTAGGTTGATGGATTGCCTGTTATCATGGTTAACTGGTATCTATGATGAATTGGGAATAATGCTGAAAGTAATGATAACATGTAAAATGTGTATAGTACCCGATGTTAGTTCCTAGGCCTCATTCGTGCTGCCTTTTGTAGTGTAATATTTCTGGCTAAATCTTGCATATTCTGTGAAACTGTAGTATTTCATGCCAAAGATGAGTATTAGATGCTTGTGAGTTAATTGGTGTATTTTTGTAGCTTCTCAGTCCTTTGCTGTGTCACGGCTTGAGAAAATGGAAATTACTCAAGGCACCATAACGAAGCTTTTTTTTTCCCCTTACAATGAAAAGGCTTCTGAACTATTGATAAAAAAATTGTTAATACAACTGAGTTTTAAGAAAATAAAGCAGAGATTACTTTTGCATTATGTATGGGAGAACCTTGCTCTGTAGTATTTGGTATAAGTAGTAAAGTCAACTAGCAAATGTTTAATAAGGACTTTTTAAATCAATATTACAATCTGAAAAGAGGTTTCGGGGGGCGACTAAATCACCTAATGACCGCATAATGCTGTACACATAGAATTGTTTATTTTGAATCAGTTCGGCACTTTTCATCATTTGTATGATTTACTTTTCATATAATGTCTACAATTTATATTTGCAGATCGATATCTAAAAAACTCGTGTTTCTGATAGAAATCATTACTAGATTGTTGGTGCAGAAAACCCGGTTCTGATGTCTGCTGCAGAGCAAATCTTTGGAGCTGGTGGCAAAAGAATGAGACCCGCTCTAGTTTTCCTAGTGTCGAGAGCCACTGCTGAGATTGCTAGTTTGAAGTAAGCAATGTTTGATACTCTCTCTGTTAATTTCGTTTAGACTAAAATTGTTTGTGTTAATGTAGCATATTGCTTTTGTGGTTCAGGGAACTCACTAAAGAACATAGAAGGTTGGCTGAGATCATTGAAATGATCCACACGGCAAGTTTGATACATGATGATGTATTAGATGAAAGTGACATGCGGAGAGGTTAGTCTGACTCTATCCTTACAAGTGTATGATAAACCAGAGAGAAAATGTGCCCGATGAGTTGAAAAAAAAAAAAAAAAAAGAGTTCGAAAATAAAGAAGAGGAGATATAAGATTAAAAAGGCAGTAATTACAGGTATAAATCCCCTGCAACTACAATTGCCACGAGTAAACTCTTTTAGTTTGAAAATGACACATACCTCCCTTGTAACTTATTTCCACCTCACAATTAACCCAGCTGTTGATTATTACACGGTTAAATAACAATATAATTAAAATTTTAGTTGTTCTTGCATTACGGATGATGTTATCTATTTTTTCTCGATAAATTTATAAAGTTTTGGTTAAATTTCAATGTCAAAAGGGGGTATTTGTAATTTTTAAACTAAGAAGAAGTTTGTAATTACATGAAGTTGTAGACAAGCCACAGCTACTCGAGCCTTGAGGCAGTCTTTTGCTTTGTCTTATCCACCAGTGTTTTCTTTGGAAACCTCTCTCACATAGCGCTCCTGTTTCAGGAAAGGACACTGTTCACCAACTATACGGCACAAGAGTAGCTGTCCTGGCTGGTGATTTCATGTTTGCACAATCATCATGGTACCTCGCAAATCTTGAAAATCTCCAAGTCATCAAGCTTATCAGTCAGGTATGTATACCGCACTTCCCTCCATGAACTCTTTGCTGGTTACTCAAAGCACGTCACCATGGAGATGGGGGTATTATATTTCAGGTTATTAAAGATTTTGCTAGCGGTGAAATAAAACAAGCATCCAGCTTGTTCGACTGTGATGTTCACCTGGATGAGTATTTGATCAAGAGTTACTACAAAACCGCCTCCTTGATCGCTGCTAGCACAAAGGGGGCCGCCATTTTTAGCGGGGTCCACAGCGAGATAAACGAACAGATGTATCAGTACGGCAAGAATTTGGGTCTATCCTTTCAAATTGTCGATGATATACTGGATTTCACTCAATCAGCAGAGCAACTCGGTAAACCTGCTGGTAGTGACCTAGCCAAAGGAAATTTGACCGCACCCGTAATATTTGCACTAGAGAAGGAACCAAAATTGAGGGACATAATTGAATCTGAATTCTGTGAGATGGGTTCACTCGAGGAGGCCATTGATATCGTCAAGAAGTGTGGGGGCATCGAGAGGGCACTTGAGTTGGCCAGAGAGAAAGCTGATCAAGCGGTTGAGAATCTTCGGTGCTTGCCACCCAGTGCATTTAGATTAGCACTTGAACAAATGGTGAAATATAACTTAGAACGAATCGGATGATTTGGTACAATGATGTCAAATTGATTCTTGATTATGTTGGATTAATTATTCAGTACACGGGGGAAACGGTGATCCAGCTAGCTATGTTTCTCTGTTGGGAGTGCCTTCAAGAGAATGCAGCCTGTGGGCTGTATATTTACATGTATCTCACACTGTATAATTATTTTTGGTCATTTTTAGACAATGGCCGGAGGGAATACAATGAAATTCATTTGTTGTACTCTAAGAAGAACAATAAGTTATTGTGCAAGGAGCACTCTTTTACATCCTCACTGTAATGTGGAATACACTCTTTCACTGAAATTCATTTGTTGTATATTATTTCTTTGCTTACAGCCGACCATAAGTTTTTATTTTATTTTATCTATTAATTGTTTCATGCTCAAGGTTTATGATTCTTGCAGGGGCAAAAGAAAATGTGGGTACGATATGACTTAGAGCCCGTTTGAATGGGCTTTTTTTAAAGAAGAAGCACTTCTTTTTTGAAAAAAAGCAGTTCGAATAAAAAAAATTGTGTTTGGATGGGCTTTTTAAAAAAAGCAGAAACCAGAAAAAAAGTCAAAACTGGCTTTTTTAGAAGCTATCCCAGAGTAGCTTCAAATAAAAGCACTTTTAAAGCACTTTTAATTATTGTATCCAAACGCAAAAATACTTGGCTTAAAAAAAAGCTCTACTATAAAAAGCACCGTTCGAAAAGCACTTTTTATTTAAGTCCATCCAAACGGGCCCTTAGTCTTTCTGATAATGTTTTTAGCATTAGAAATATTGTAATATAACTTTGATATCAATTTGTTCTAACTAAGTACACATTTATAATTTCAAACAAATTATTATCATATTTTTATATAAGAAATGACAATTATGTCGAGTTAAAATTTATATCTATTGTTTTAAAAAAAATTAAATTCTACCCTTCAAATCATATAAATACTTTTAATATTTTATAAAAATTTGACATCGTCTCCTCCGACCAAAAATTTTGACTGTCCCTGAATTCATGTTTATTGTATAGTAATTTCTTCACAATAGACCATTTTTTTAAATGATTTTCTAAATTATTTTCTAAAACACAAATAAAACAGGAAAAAAAAAAAGAAAAATGAAAAATAGTTGTATTCACCTCCAAGAAATAACAGCCGCCTAGCTTTATCCAACTGTACGAGTATTTGAGGGTGGGGGAGCCATAAATGGGAACGCCATTGTTACGATGAGCGCTGCAAAATTGGTGCAATATGTTCGTCAATGGAGGTCCACAGCCAAAGAAATTCTCGGCCACTCAGTTCTTTTCGCTCAATTCCTATCCCTTTTGCACCTAACCGACACCTACATCTGCTCCCCAACCCTAGTACGCGTGCTTCTTTAAGCTTCTTGCTTTAATTCTCTTCTTCTGTTCTTCGTGCTTAATCAGTGATGTTATTTGATTCTTCCGAAGGTTTATGGGCCGAGCATGCTGCCCACGTTGAATTTCACCGGCGACGTTTTGCTGGTTGAGAAGCTGTCGCCCTTCCTGGGGAAGGTGGCCCCCGGCGACGTCGTTTTGGTGCGCTCCCCGGAAAACCCTCGCAAGACCATTACGAAGCGCATTGTGGGCGTCGAGGGAGATACCGTCACCTTCTTGGTGGACCCGGGTCGCAGCGACCGCTCTCACTCATTGGTGGTTCGTATGTGGGCTATAGTGTGTTTCTTCGTAATTTACTGGATAAAGAACATTTGGAATGCTTACTAATATCTCAATATGTCAGTTAAAGCTCTGTTCTTGGCGATCATTTGATACCTATAAGGTCCCTGCTCTATTGATAAAATTAGATAATTGTTGTGTTTGAAACAAAATGTGCACACTGCCGAACTTTTTAATTGTTCGTGAGATGGTTGTTAGCATAGCAATTGCCCAATAACTAACAGGTGCGTGAATTGTTACTTTGTAAGCAAGTGATGAGTTTTCGGAACTTATCTCTTTTATGTGCTTTATCAATGGCAGTTTCTTACTTTGAAGTTTTTTCATTTTCATGAATCTGAAACATGCCTAGTCTGTGTTCATAGGAGGATTGGCCAGAAAATCGCAACCTCTTATTTTGCTGCAAATTTGAGAGGGGGGTCGGGGTGGAGAAGAGCATGACTTTGTGTGTTAATTTAATATCTGAAAATATTGCTGCATATCTTCAAGAAATTTTTAATGATACGCAGCTGTTTCTGAGTAAGGCATTTATTATTGTATTATGGTTGAGTGACTGGATTTAGCTTTCCCAGTGGCCTTGCACTTTGACTGAAATTTGTTTGTTACCTCTGCACTCTTATGAGAGTGATAATATAGTTCTTAGAGCTCCTGTTTCTCAGCAGCGAATCTTTGTACTTTACAATTAAAATGTGAAAATGGTCATCAGATCTTCCTTTATATCATGATCAACTACTGCTCGAGTGTCTAATGATCTTTTCAATTATGTTGTACATGGTTGGATTGTTATTTCTTTCTGATGAGAAGCTAATGCAATATTACGCCATATTGCAATCTTTTCTTGCTACATTTGGAAACAATAGGTGCCGAAGGGCCATGTGTGGATTCAGGGAGATAATATCTATGCATCAAATGACTCACGGCACCTTGGCCCGATTCCTTATGGGCTTATTCTTGGCAAAGTCTTTGTTAGAGTAAGCTTCTGCTGGCTTGTTCTGGATTAAATTTCTTCTTGTACTTCAGTCTTTTGAACCTCAAGCTTTCTAGTGGGAATAATTATGTGTTGCACGCGTGTTAATTTCTGCGTACGATTTACACTTCCAGCTGGGAACACTGCCACTTTTTTGACCACCTTGGTTTTTCTATGAACCTTCTGTTCGCATAATAGAGTTTTGTTGCTTAAGAAATAATTACTACAACTTGTATCATTCAATTTCAGATTGGAGTTGAATTTTGATGATTTGAAAGCAGAGAAGATATTTTTGTTGACTATATTGGTGAAAATATAAATCAAAATGCATGTCAATGCATAAGAGTATCTGTCTACTGTGCACCCTCAGCACATATGCTAACAACACTCTCTTTTTGAGTATAAGTAGTTCATATTTCTCTGATGCAAATGAGTGAGATGCTGCTGAGATCATTACTTTATCAGTGCTTTCAATTCTCATGTAAGAATACTCAGTTTCGTAGAACTAACTTTGAGGTAATTGCCCGCATAACTGAAAGACAATTCATTATGATCATCAATCAACTAATCTGCCTAGTGCATAAAGTTACGTGATGATTTTAATGTGTATAGTGCTGCCGTAGGGTGTTGTATCCTGATAGATGTTCTGTCAATAGCTGCTTATTCCTACTACCAAAAAAAAATAAAAATAG
Source organism: Petrea volubilis (assembly GCA_026212405.1). Lineage (NCBI taxonomy): Eukaryota > Viridiplantae > Streptophyta > Magnoliopsida > Lamiales > Verbenaceae > Petrea > Petrea volubilis. The sequence continues at coordinate 38,332,418 of CM047870.1, forward strand.
CTGCTTATTCCATTATTTTCGGGTCTACAGGTATGGCCACCTCAAGACTTTGGACAATTGGGACAATGAGTGTCTGGAATTGTGATTGTGGTTAAAGGTATTTTCACCCCATACCTCATCTTTTTGAAATAAACTTGATGTTTTAATCTTTCCGGCATAATACCTCTTTAATTTCCCATTTTAAAACTAGTTGCCAAATTGGACAAATGGAATATATTTTTAGTTTGCTGTCACATATTAGGGTCTGTGGTATATCTTGTTGCCTAAAATTGTGAATGACTTGAAGAGGTAAGAGCCATATTACAACCGAGGGAATTGATCAAGGAGAATCACGCGCTATCTGGACGCCCAAAATATATCGAAGTTTGTTGTTATATATATATTCTTCAAGCTGCAGCTCATGTAATTCTTACATTAAGTCAAAGGGACCTTTTGATTTACAGATTTTTATGTACATATTTCCCTACTGGTTCCTAATATTGGTGAATTTTTGCAGGAGCAGTCCCGTGGTGGGTTGTCCACAGCCCCTTGTTAGAAACTTGGTTAAAAAACCACAACCGGCATGACTGTCTGTGCATTATTCAACTGCTCAAGTGAATTGCAACAACTGTCAAGCTTAAATGGGATGCATAAGGACATTGCAGGAAAAGTTCCATCTTACGGGATGGTATCATATATAGCCCACAACTTCTTATATTTTTATTTACAGAGAGAGAACTTGGGGTTGGGTTGCTAAATGTATTCTTTTGCTCAACAAGTAATTTTGTGTATACACCGGATCTAATGGTATTTGTTGTGTTCTTACATTTTTTAGCCCAAATATTTTCTCCTTCGCCTTTTTTTTTTATTTAAGAAAAAAAAAGAGGATTTTTGCTGGTTGGTCAACTATCCTCTATTTTTGTGTGGCAAAAGATTGTTGTTTCGATTGTTCTTCCACCACACGCATCCCTTTTCTGCTTCGGATGTCGCGCTTGTGTAAAAAGGTTGCAATGGAGAGGTGTGCGATGAAGGAAATCACTAAGGCTAAATTAATTTGTCTTTATAGATCTTGTCAAGTCCAAACAATACTTGATTTTATTACCACATCAATTCTAAGTTATTTAACATTTTCATCGGTGAGACTTTCCAGGCATGGTTCCCAAGCATAAGGACTTGGGAAGAGTGTGTGTGTGTGTGTGTGTGTGATTCTAGAGATTAGAAAGCTTTGTGTGTGTGTGTGTGTGATTCTGGGGATTAGAAAGCTTTCTACATTTAGATTTTGGATTCTTGGGATTGGAGTTTTAAATTAAAAATAATGCAAAGCTCATTTAATATCGGAGAGTACACAATAGTCGAGATTCTCTAAATTAAACTATCAAAAAATGAAAAAGAAAGATTCTCTGAATTAATACAGGAGTGTGCTTCTAAGTAGAGCTACTTCATATTAAAACTATGCAATGAATTAATCACATTGACATTCAACTCAATTATATCACATGGTGGTAAATGATAATCAATTGCTCTATCGAAAGTTCCGTCTCTTAGACTCCGCCACTTTTCACAATCACAATTTCACAGATAATCTATTACTATATCAAAAGTTCCATCTCCGAGCGATATTTGCAATCACAATAATAAGGTGTTTTTCATACTTCTTTTGATACAAAGTAAACGGAAGTATATTGTATTCTTGCTCCTGCTGAAAAAAAATTAAGATAAACTAGAAACTGGAAGTAGTTTTTAGGCTATCTTTTCCAGCTTCTAAGTATTTTTTTAACATTCAATCACTTAAAACTTCACCACTTTTCACAATCACAATTTCACAAAACTATCTGTTTCTCTAAATTCAAGGAAAAGAAAGAAAAATCAGTAGGAGGCATTGGTTACTAGAGCTTATGCAAAATCAAAGGAGCACCATGCTGGGGTTGTAGAGTGAGAACTGCGAATGGGGCGTGCTTATACGAGGAAGACAGCTCAAATGAGAAACGTTGTAGCAACATTGTCAGAATAACTTTTGCCTCAATCATAGCAAAATGTTGCCCAATGCATACTCTTGGCCCTGAGCTGAATGGCATGAAGGAGAATTGAGTCTTTGCCGCACTCGAAATTCCATCGGAAAACCTCTCCGGTTTGAACTCTTCCGCATCGTTGCCCCAAATCTTGGGATCATGGTGAAGCAGACCGATTAGCAGAATCACATCTACTCCCACCGGTAGAGTTATGTTTCCCAGTTTCACTGTCTTCGTGGGGGCTCGACTAGTCAATGGTGCCGGTGGGTACAGCCTCATCACCTCGTGGAGAATCATGGTTACCTACAAGGTCTAGAATCATTAAATCGACTGGACTTGCAAAGTGTGTGTGCGTGTGTATATTTTTGAGGGGCAGAGGGGGGATTGGAGATGGTTTCCCCTCCAGCCCCATGTGCTTCCGTCCTTGCTAACAAGCCTAGACCATTATTCGATACTTTTTTTCATAAGTAGCCTTATGTGATTGTTGCAATTCAATTCAAAACACTATACAACAAATGAATTTTGTGTGAATTTAAATGTAAGGTAAGTGTGTGAAAGATCGCAAGAAGATCAATATCTTACAATTTTAAGGCGGTTGAGACCATCAAAACTCGGTTCTTTCTTCCCGAAAACTTGCAAAATCTCTTCCCTTGCGCGAGCTTGCCATTCTTGATGTTTGCTCAGCATCACCATCGTCCACACCAGCAGAACTGAGGTGGTCTCCGAACCAGCAAAGTAGAATAACTTACATTCCTCAATCACTTCTTCAATGCTCAATCCCACATTCTTTTTGTTCCCGCCATTTTCTTCAATTTCTTCCATATTCGATGCCATTAATGTGCTCAACAAGTCTTCACCAATGCTTTCTCCCCTCTCCATTGCCTTCGCCCTTTTGCTGATAATGCCCTTCAGCAATGATTGAATTTCTTTCGTGATCGTGGTCATTCGTCTGTTCACCTTTGTCGGCAAAAATCTGAGGAGTTGAAAATTTTACATAATGGATCAAATGATTCATATTAGAACTATATATTTTCACGATGATGTATATAAAGATTGTTGGTTAGTTTTTTTACCTCCATCCTGGGATGAAAAAGAACTGTATGATTTCTAAACCTATCTTCACCTGTTCCTTTTGCAGTTCAAATATCCTTCTCCCTTCTTCGCGACTGCTACTGAACGCTGTTCGGGATATCACATCCCCTGATAGATTCTCAAAATAAGGCCACACATCGATTTCCCCTGATTCTTCACCATTGCCAAACAGCGCTTTGTCCCATTTCTCTATCATGTTCGAACAACTCAACCGGATTGCAGGCACCATGTTCTGCATATATTAACTCACACAAACTCGTATTCAAGAACACCAAAAAGAACACACACACACACATATATATATAATATGATGAAATTGACCTTCAACTTCTCCATATGGAAAGCGGGGTTGACAATCTTTCTGTGTTTAGCCCATTTCTGATCTTCAAGAAACAGAAGGCCACCAGCAACTCTTTCGCCAATCGGGTCAGGGAGTGGCTTGTGAAACAAATCAGGCTTTGCCAGGATCTCCTTCATAAGCAGCGGATCATAAATATTCAGTCTTGGCGAAGGCCCAACCCATATGAAAGAATTCTCACCTGTCATCATATTTCACAACAACAACAAACGCATGTCAACACACACACACACACAGATATATATATATATATATATATATATTCACTCACCATACTTGCTACAGGATTGATGGTAATAAGGAAGAATATGGGGTGACAGTTCATCGGAGAGTTGAATACTTGTTGATCTTTTTTCTTTGGTTATCTTGATAAAGTCTTTCATGTCTCCAACAAGGAATCTATAGGGATTCCCCCGGAGACCCTGTTTTCTCAAGAATCTCTCCAGCTTCTTGGGCCTGAACCAAACCCAGTTCAAGAATCTGGTTACGCATGTTATCAATCCCACAAACAGAACAGAGGATAGCATTGGCCAGAGTGTTATTTCCATTATGATCGTTCTTGTAGCTTTGCGTTTTGAGGGGGAAGACTTTTCTAGTAAACACTTCTGATTTCAAATCAAGGGGATGGGAGGAAAATATAGAAAAAAAAAAATTATTTTGCCCTTTTCGGCCGATATTATCAAAATACCCTAATTTTTTAAAATTTTTAAATTTTTTCTTAAATTGAGTTTTGCGAGCTCAATTTTACCGTGCATATCAGAGATTGACCGAACTTTCAAAGCTCGATCTAGGTATTTTAATTTTCTTTTTTAAGAAAATTAAAGACCCAACTCCAAGATCTCGGTCTAAATATTTAAATTTTTTTTTAAAATTAAAGACAGAGCTCTTGAAGCTCGGTCTATATATTTAAATTTTTTTTTTTTTAAATTGAAGACTGAGCTTCAAAAGCTCAATTTATGTATTAATTTTTTTTTTATGTGAAAAATACAAGACTGAGATCCTAAAGTTCGGTCTCAGTTAAAAAAAAAATTCTTGGAAATTGAAGACCGAGCTTAGTGTTTTTAAATTTTTTTTTTCTAAAAATTCCATGATTGTAACAATTTGAACAATGTGTGAATTTGATAAGAATATAATTGCATAAAATATCTAGAAGAAATGATTGGACGGTATTGCACGAAAGTTCATTTGCACAAATTCTACAGCATGTACTATTAACTGTTGACTCTACAAGTCGGTGACTGTCCAATTTTAAACACAAACCTTATTTTAAACACTAACCTATTGTCTACAAGTTGGCCAAAAAAATTTCCAAAAAATAATAATAATAATAAAACTCAATAGGCGGAGTTCTTGAAGTTCGGTCATGTCAATTTCAAAAAAAAATAATAATAAAATACAAAAATCGAGAGCTCAATCTTTAATTTTGTAAAAAAAAAAATTAAAATACTAAGACCCAGTTTAAGAGCTCGATCTTTAATTTTTAAAAAAAAAAATAAATTAAATGCTTAGAAGCTCGGTCAATTTGATATGTACTGTAAAACTGAGCTCTCGGAGCTCAATTTAGGATAAAATTTAAAAGTTTTAAAAAGTTGGAGTATTTTGACAAACTCGGATCCTAAAATGGATAAAATAAATTTTTTTTTGGAAAATATAGGCCTCGATTTTTATTTTTATTTTTATTATTATTATATATTATTGATATTGGTTCGGACTTCGGAATATTTAATTTTATTTGACGATGAGATAACGTGTTAACTTGAAATAAGGAGAAAATTTCCATGTGCCCCTTCTGAATCCTTACTGCATTTGAGGTGACAGAAAGGTCAGGGGGCTATTGGACAAATAATTTCTATATTCTGGGAATAAAATTCAATCCTGTTTTGAAGCAACTCCAATTTTATGCCATACAAATTTGTTATATAATATACTCGATTTATCAATACACACTAGTACGTATATTAATGGGTAGATGAAATATATATATATATAATATGAAAGAAAATTATTTTTTTTTATTTTAATCATTTATTAATATACGTAACGTGTATTATTGAGTATAGTAAGAGATATTATGCGATTATATGGTATTAGATTCCAATCGGTCTGATTTATTCATCGTTTTATGATGTGATTAATTGGACAATTTTATTTTTTGTACGCCATGCATAAATTTAAAAATATGATAAAAAGAAAAAAAAATGATGGTAAAATAATCTAAAATATTGATATTATTATGTGTTATGTCTTATCATATTTTGAGAAACTACGTATGTCACTCCAATAACATGCTGTTCGCTTTTCAAATCCAAAAATTTAAGTAGTTCACACTTCCAAAATGGCAACCTATGCATTAACACTGGGCCCCATAGTGGGTCCATTATAAGAAAATAAATAAATTAATGATAATATAATAAATAGTTACAAACCTATGCATTAACACTGGGCCCAATAGTGGTCCACTATGGACGTTTTTGATTCTTGTAATGATATTGTATTATGTATTGCATGTTGGGAAGATGTGGTATGTACGAAATCTGGATATTCATATTTGAAACTTATGAATATGTTGTACAGGGACAATCTTTTAATCCACAATTCTTTATTTGATTATGCCTACAAAATTTGGATTACATGTGCATTGTCAAGACTGCCCCCACTTCTAAATTTTTATTTTTTGATTCACTCTTTCTTTTGGCTATACATTACATTGTCGTTTTTTTATGTATCTGACTTAATTCATTTCCCCACTTCTGATATGTGATTCTATTATAATTATTTTTCCCTTAGAAATTCTTAGGCTGAATTGCAAAATTTTCTTAGCACTACGATTTCTTATAAACTTATCTGTTCTCATCTTACTCAAGAGCATAAGCTGACTCACCTTGGCATGACTAGTCCACACTTTAATATCAATATTGAGCATAATAAATACCGAAAATGTAAAAACATAGAGGATAAAACAATAGAAATAATGAATAACCATGACTAATTCTTAGGCAAAAAAAATGAAACGTAAAAAAATTTATTAATGACAGAAAAATAATCGGCTGGTCATAAAAAATCGAGATCGAGATTAATATTTATGTTGAAAAGTTCTACTTAAGTTAGACAACGAACAATCACACCAAATAAGTCTCACAACCCAATGTGGCTGAATATAGCAAAAAAAGGAGTGCATGAAATTTAACTCCAATATCTTCAAGTGCATACACATATGATTGCCTTCTGTCAAGACATCAACATCTTTCCCATGGCCACCCAATTAGAATGAAAAGTGTTCACCAACATAGCACTTACTGTAGACCCATATAGTTCAAGGAATATCCAAAAGCATGACAACAATAATTCACAAAACCGTCTACAAACAAAAGTTTAGTGACCAATGAAAATATTAATCTGCTGCTTTCAAAAATCATCCCCAAACAGTGTGTGATTGGACTTACTTCCCCAAATCTGCAAAGCGACTACAAGACTGGAAATAACCGCCAAGCAACATTTTCACATACTCCACTCGGGCCTCATCGGTCATGCCCCAAAACAAGTCCATTTCTCCTTTATTTTTAACGAAGTACCTAGCAGCATCAATCTGCTGCTGAAGATCAAGCTCTTTAATCTTTGAAATCTCCTCAAATATCGCTCGTCGCGCAAGTGAATCTGCATCCAATTGCAACTGTGTAGTAAATCCTGGAGTAGAGCCAGTGTTCATTGCGCGGGTCTCTTGATAGATTCCGTTAATATTCTGTGTCGTGTCAGAGATCCAACTCCCCATCATAGTCTCGAATTTTCCAAAATCTGGGACACGCTTCCTCTTGGTTCCAGAAGAATGTCCAGATTTCATTCCACAAGTCGTTGGCTGCGTCTCGGCCACATCTTCTAATGGCTCATCGTCGTCTGGTACATTATGCACCGGAGCCACTGGTCTGTAAACGTCTTCCTCATCAACAAGATGAACTTGGGATTCATTATGTGTAGGGGGTCCTTCATTGTCACCATCACCGAAGTCCATGGCACCTTTTCCATCGGCGTAGTCATTTCCGAAAATGATTTTCCACCTGGGATAATAAGGCCATTTTTTATCCCTAAGATTGCTTACATGGGAATTGACCTGACAACAAATTAACCAAAAATCAAAGTCACAATCAAAAGTAATGTACAACTTGACAAATTACATAAACTCAAGACACAATCATCCTCTATTTACAGAAATTAAATATGACAAAACAAAAATATATATTGATATGTTATCGAATAACTCATCTCGAATACTTAAGCTATACCGGAACACATTCTTCTCACTCATTCTACTGATAATTACATTACCTTACAAACATCATCCCATACCGTCTCACTCCCAACGCAAATCTTGTTTGTGCTATAGTTAAACTCGGCACCGCCTCCACCCGTGTGTTTAAGCACTGCTTCTATTGCCAGGTAGGTACGCTTCCAGACTTGTATTTTCGATTTTATGTGCTTTGTATAGATTCCAGAGGAAGGTAGTTTCTTGCGGATCATGTTCTCTAACCTTACCATGTATCCACCCTTGAATTTTCCATCACTCTTCCCTCCCTCTGCTCTCAGTACCTCAAGCGCAGTGAGCAATGCCTCTTCCTCAACATCATCCCAAAATCTTCGAGCCGAGGCGGAAAACTGGGACGACATGCTTATCGAGTGAGGGGAAGAAGCGGACTGGGCCATGTCCTATATCAAAATAAGAGCAAAACAAAATAGTCAATGCATGACTCATTTATGACCATATAAACACAAATCAATTTTAGTATTTAACTATCTATACGCAACCCATTTTCAGTCAAGAGCATCAATCAGACTATATTTCCTCACATAACACAGCCAAACATAAAAATTAGCACAAACGAAGAGGAAAAAAATTTGAAAATCAAAACAACCACAATGTGTTACGTTACTCCATCATACACAAATCTTTCAATGCCTCTTGCAACCTTTATATTGACAAAACAACAAGAGCAAGGGCAACTTAACATACAAATGCTCAATTAAATCATAAATCTAATAACAATTTTTAGGTTAATATGCCAATCTACTAGACTAAGTGATTCCCCTATTTGTTGCCCACTCGTTGTACATCTCATTAGCTAAAACATCTCGCCAACTATTCCACTCGTTGCTTGGCTCAACCATATCAACAAATTCACCCCCATCATTCGGCTCATTCTCCACCGGCAAACCATTCAACTCTTCCTCCAATGGGTCGATAGCCATATGCTTCCGGATAAAGTTGTGGACTAGAGCGCAACAAAGAATAATCATGTTTTGAGTCTTCAAAGGATAAAAACTTTTGCTTCTCAGAATGCCCCATCGTCCTTTAAGGAGTGCAAAGGTTCGCTCGATAACATTGCGGGCACGGCAATGCCGCATGTTGAAGTACTCTTTGTAGTTTTCGGGAGCACGCCGCCCGACACCCCACTCGTCTAAATGGTATCGAGTACTCCGATAGGGAGTGAGGAACCCCTTGCAATTTGTGTAGCCAAGATCACACAAGTAGTATTTATCTGCACGAATCACAAGCATGAGCTAGAATATGAAGACGAAGAAAATATTGAAAAGTAACATTTACTCTAAATTGAAACATTCATTACCTTGAGGGACACGAAGACCATTGTTGCGTAGCAGAGAATTCTTTAATATTCGACTATCGGATGCTGAACCCTCCCAACCTGTGAGTACGTATACAAAATTCATTTCCACATTGCACACAGCAAGTACGTTAACTGTTACATCACCCTTGCGATTTATATATCGGGTTTGATCCCTCGCAGGTACCAATACGTCTATATGTGTTCCGTCTAGTGCTCCTAAGCAACCCTAGCAAGTGGCGAAGGGTCCATATAACAAAGCACACGAATTAGATAGTTACTGATAACAAACACCAATCGAACAACAATTGACATTTACATAAATATATATCATTCAACACACCTTGAAATACTTCCAGGTATGATGGGTGCAATCTTCTGGTATTGGTTCCGGATGTACTAGGACCACCCTACTGCATCTCATCATTGCTTTAATGGTCTGTCGGAAGTACTTACTTATTGTTTGTCCAGAGCGTTGGAAATCCGTCTGTACCGTGACGTTCTTCTTGTGATGTGCCAGGATTGACAAGAACACAGCAACCTTTTCCGGTACGGACACGAACTTCTCATTCTGTAAGCCTCCCATAGACTGAAGAAGATCGCAAAGTTTTGCAAAACAATTGCGATCCATCCTCAAATTTTTAATACATTTTGAGTCAGAGTATTCCACCAAACGCCGCAAATATTTTAGTTGGTCCGGAATTTTATCAATATTACTCCACCTTATGGCCTTTCTGCGGGAACTATGTTGGTGACGCATATACCAGTACTTGAATGCGAGGTACGTGAGACTCATGCATACAACATTGCGATAAAATAGCAAATACATGTGTATGATTACTCGAAGTTGTTGTGGGTCAGCCATGTCCCTTCGAATCAGTGCTATGACAAGTAAACAGAATCGGTCAAATGAATCATGTGCTCAATAATCTATTTAACACCTTTGGATGCACATTCTTCCATTTTTTTCAAGTCGGCACCATTCTAACAAGCATCCATTGACACCCAAATTGAGAGTAAGGCAAAAAAGTTTGACAATAGCCATGTAATAGAAATACAAATCCATGTACTCATATAATAGACGAAAATAGAGAAAAAAAAATCTACTACACCTTATAATAGATGAAATCACAGAAAAAAAAATGGTATACCGTATTGTGTAAACTCGAATGAGAGGCAATAATTAAGTAAAAAGATTTGAGGAATCTAATACCTGAAAAGTCACAATCACGCGTATTGACACCGTCGTCCCACCGGGCCAACACAGAGATCTAAGGCACGAAATGCCTACCTAACAAAATTTATGCGACTGTCAGTTTTTTGCAAACCTAGGGTTGTATAAACCAACATACAAATACAAAAGTTCAACCACACCAAATACAGTGCTTCGCCTCGTTCACTATGGTGATGGGAAAGAGAAAGGGGGGTAAAGTTGGGCTGAAGGGGGCGCAAGGAGGGTTGAGATTAGGAGGGGAGGCCCTTACCAGTCCAACCTCACGTCGAAATTCCAATAAGGCAGAAAAGAGGGAATCGAGTTATAAGAATAAAAAATTGGGGATCTAGATTTCCACACAACAACTACTGTTTGAGGGACAAATATGTAAAAAGACAACAAATATCACTCAGTCCATTTATATGCCACATGAATCTCACCCCCTGAGGTAGGACAATGAAATTCAGTATTACGTTGTAATACACCGGGCCCAAGTAAAATTGGAGAAGGCCCGTCCATATGAATTCATTGTATCACATGGGTATAGAAGGTAGCCCAATCAATGGATTACATTGTATATGCACCAATCAAAAACGCCCTATAGGAAAATAAATAAATTAATGATAATATAAATTAATGTATTTAGTGATAATAATATTATGTCGTTACAAAATATAAATTATACAATATTAATGGTGATAATATAGTATAAAAATATGACAACATAATACAAAGTTGATAATTAATAATACATCTATGATGATAAATTATTGACAATGAAATCTTATCACAAAATTCTCACAACAATTTTTTTGTCACTAAAATGTCATCATAGATGTGTCACTAATTATTAATAGTTGTCAGTAAACATTAATTCTTGTTACAATTGAGTATATATTGCAACATGAAAAAAATCGTTGTCACTAAAAATATTTATTTAGTGATAAAATAAAAAATATTGTCACTTAATATAATTATTGGTAATAACTTTTATGTTTTCACTTTTATATTTTGTTATTAATATCAAGTTTTTTCAAGTGGTCCAAAAACTCCAAATAGTTGGTTTTCCACCCTTTTTTTTTATGATCGGATCTTTTTCCTTTTTCTTTTTCTTCTTTTTTGGTAATTGTGGGCCCAATTCAATGGAAATCGAACTCAAAATCTCATAATATTGAGGACCTTAACTTTACCAATTAAAGTAAATTTGATCATAGCAAGGTTTATTACAAGTATACAGTGAGAACTATTGTTTTTGTAAAAAAAATAAAAATAATAATAATACTTATTGATCCTTAGATTCAATAAATTTATGTCAAAAAAGTCAGTTGGGTATCCCATTAGTCATAATATTATTTGATTTTTCACTAGTTAATTAGGCTGTCATAGTTATTGGTGACTAATAATCCATGAATCAACTAGGACTTCTAGGTTAGTATTTGCCAAGTTTAAATCGCTTGGTTTCACTAATGTAAATATCTTAATCCTTGATATGTAACTTGAAAAACTACATTGTGAAATACGATCTAACGAGGACTTCTCGAAATTGAATAGAGAAGGAAATACCTTTAATATTTTATAAAAATTTAACCTCGTCATTTCAAACAAAAATTTCTGCCTTTGTCTTTACTTGTTAGTTGTCGCTGAAACAATAGATACAATTGTTTGTTTTCATATATAAAGACACATTTGATATTATGTTAAGCTTGACAATCATAGATAAAGTTCTTCCAATTTATGAGAAATTAAAATGACATTCGTGAAACTATTATAATAAGTCCTTTTCTCATAAACTTTTGACTTATAATCATTTTCTTTTGAATTTCATTTTGTGAACTTACAGCTTTATTTAAATTCAAGTTCAATGAGATAATTAGAAGAGCTGCTCTTCTTGCTAATGGAGGAAAATAGGATCATTGAAGCATAATATTGTAGTTTTTTTCCCCCTTTTAAATAAGGAAAAATAAATTGATACGTAGTAGTCTCTATATCTATCTTTTACCAGCTTCTTGATATTTCATAATTAAATACTCTTCTGTCTCTTCAACTTTTTATTACTTTCTACAAAAGTACAAATTTTGACAAACGCCCCCAGAAATCGAAAGTGCTTTGTTTTTTTTTTTTTTTTTTTAAGATTGAATTAGCCAAAAATCAAACGTTGAAAAGAAAAAGAGACAAATAGGTATTCAATCAACCGAAAACAGGTCGTAAAGTACTCTCTAATAATTAATGAGATTAGATATGGGCAAGTTGTGGAAGTTTGATGCAAACAAAAAGAAAGGTGAGAGTGTGAACGAACACATTTAGTCAAGTCGGAAATTCAAATGGATAACATAACAGGATAAGCCATTTAGAAATTAGGACCAAAACAGCTATTGCGCGGTCCGCGTCGATATGTATTTCCACACTTATACTTCATATCAATTTGTTTGTGGTCATAATTAATACAAATGGCGAATTACGTTTATTTCTCCTAAGGTGTACTGTATTTAAAAAAATATTCTAATTTATGAAAAATTACGGCAGACGGTGGAGGATCTCTCGATCTCTCTCCTTCTCCCCCTCCCTTCTTAATCTCTCTCTCCCTTCCTCTCGATCTTTCCCCTCTCCCCTCTCGATTCCTTCTCAAGCGGCAACGGGCGGCGGGCGGCGAATTACCTGGGCAGACAAAGAAAGGGGGGACAAAAAAGGGAACAAAAAAAAGAAAAAAAAGTTTATTTAATTATATATAGTATGTATTATAATTTTTTTTATTAAATATTAAAATATCAAAAAAAATTATAAGATTATAAGATATTTTTATGTATATTTATAACTATTTGCATATAGATATTATAAAAGATTTAATTTTTTAAAAAAAATTTAAATTTAAATATGTATAATATAATAAAAAACCACCTCAAGGGCAAAATAGTCATTTCAATATGCTCAAATACCTATTCTTATTTCTAAAAGGGTAATTTTGGAAGTTTAATTTTTTAATTTTTTTTTGAGTAATGGTGTGTGTAATTTGTAACTACCCCCTTAATTTAGGGGATAATTATAATTTTTTATAAGTCGATATATTTTTTGTTAATAGAAATATTTGAGAGAAGGTAAACATAATTGGCCTTTAATATAAATTAATTGTTCTGCCATCATTTGAGAATTTTTTACTTGGTACTGCTAACTATAGAGGGTAATATGGACTGAAAAGTAGTCAAATGGTAAAATTGAATTTTCCCCAATATTTGTGCTGATGTCAGAATTTTTTGCAATTAGTCAAATTAATAATTAGTGAAGACTGTAAAACGATAACACACACCCTCACGGGATTTTTAGAAATTTTTAATACAATATGAAATTTAGAGCGACTGGATCAAACTTCAAGGGTTCTGAGTATAGTTATTTATATATTCAACATATGAATCCATCACATCCTATATCATCCATGTTCTACGTAATCCCTCCTTTCATTCTTTGTCAAAGATCCAACTGAATCTCATCCCATGCGACTTCGGCTTCTTGGATTACGAGACTATGATGAAATAGTACAATTTGTACTTTGGATTATGAGTAATAGTTTAATTTGTATTGTATGAATTATTGATGCAATTGAATGAAATGTGTTCTTCTTAAAAGAAAAATGTGTGTTAATTTTCTATTTTCTACATCAATTTATATATGTACTATCTATCTATAATTGTTCTATATCTGAAAGGATGAATATTTTTGTGCAAATCGCCTGGTGAATTTATTAAATAGTACACAACCCTCTCATCAAGGTATGATCCGTTTGGTTTGAAAAATAATTAAATGGACAAATATATATATATATATTATGTTACAAAACAGTCTTCCCAAAATTACATTTTTGTAATTCTAGAACAATTTTAAATTTATGTTCAAACTAGTTATAACCCCCGCCAAGGCACGGGTAGCTTATAACATAAAAATATGATAAATAATATGTATTCTTATATTTTATAATATCTTTATTTGTTATTTTTCATTATTTAAAATAATTATGATTCAAATCATTTGAAATGTTGAGAGCGTATATGAGAATTTAACTCAAAATAAAAGTAGATAATAAAAATATAGAATATTCAATATGAAATAAATAATAACAATACATCTAAATCAATAAATACATATAAAATATAAAGAATAGGATAAAAAAATATAACATGAAATTATATTCCTTATCATATTTTTGCGCGAGGCAAAATGCTAATATTTTAATTTGTGGGTACAAAGTGTACGTGACATATTTTTGAGGGTGCAAAACAAGAAGTACCCTGGCATTCAGGATTCAGTCCCCCCAAAATTAGGAAAAGTGTGTGTGTGTGTGTGTGATTCTTGGGATTAGAAAGCCTTCTGCATGTAGATTTTGGATTCTTGGGATTGGAGTTTTTAAATTAAAAATAATCCAAAGCTCATTTTAATACCGGAGAGTACACAATAGTTGAGATTCTCTAAATTAAACTAGCCAAAAAATAAAAAGAATGATTCTCTAAATTAATACACGAGTGTACTTCTAAGTATAGCTACTTCATATTAAAACTATGCAATGAAGTAATCACATTAACATTCAACTCAATTAAGTCACATGGTGATAAATGATAATCAATTGCTATATCAAAACTTCCGCCAGTCATTGGATTCAAAGTCGAGTAGTGGGAGTTCGAAAATGGTATTAAAAAAGTCCTGAGCTCGAACCATCTTGTATTCTACCCTTGTCCCTTTGAGTGAATGTGTGTGTGTGTATGAGGGTATTTTTCGGTTGACATCTATAGGGTGTCCCGAGATAATTATATAAAAAAAAAAAAAAACTTCTGCCTCTTTAGACTACTCCACTTTTCACAATCACAATTTCACAGATAATCTATTACTATATCAAAAGTTCTATCTCTGCGGATATTTGCAATCACCATAATAAGGTTGTTTTTGAGTGAGTGTGTGCGGGTGTGTATCCAAAAAAAAAACTTCCGCCATTTAGACTTCGCCACTTTTCACAACCACAATTTCACAGATAAACTATTACTATATCAAAAGTTCTATCTCTTCGTGATATTTGCAATCACCATAATAAGGTTGTTTTTTTCATATTTCTGTTGAAAAAAATTAAAATAAACTAAAAGTTGGAATCATTTTTTAGGCTAACTTTTCCAGATTCAAATTATTTTTTCAACATTCAATCACTTAGACTTCACCACTTTTCACAATCACAATTTCACAGAACTATATGTTTCTCTAATTCAAGGGACAGAGAGAAATATTACTGGGAGGCATTATTTGCTAGCGCTTATGCAAAATCAAAGGAGCACCACGCTGGGGTTGTAGAGTGAGGACTGAGGAAGGGGCATGCTGATACGAGGAAGACAGCTCAAATGAGAAACGTTGTAGCAACAATTGTCAGAATAACTTTTGCCTCAATCATAGCAAAATGTTGCCTATGCATATTCTTGGCCCTGAGCTGAATGGCATGAAGGGTATTGAGACTTTGGCTGCACTTCGAAATTCCATCGGAAAACCTCTCCGGTTTGAACTCTTCCGCATCGTTGCCCAAAAGCTTGGGATCATGGTGCAGCAGACCCAATTAGCAGATTCACAATCTACTCCCACCGTTAGAGTTATGTTTCCCAGTTTCACCGTCTTCGTGGGGCATCGACTAGTCAAAGGGGCACTTGGGGTGGATACAGCCGTCATCACCTCGTGGAGAATCATGGTTACCTACAGGTCTAGAATCATTAAATCGACCTCTACTTGCAAACAGTGGTGTGTGTGGTGTGTTGTCTTATATATATATATATAATATAATATTATATTTGAGGGGCGGAGGGGAGATTGGGGGATGGTTTTCCGTCCTTGCTAACAAGCCTGGACCATTAGTCGATGCTTTCTTTCATGAGTAGCCTTCGGTGATGTTGGCAAGTCAATCAAACACTACACAACAAATGAATTTTGTGTGAATTTAAATGTAGGGTAAGCGGGTCCAAGATCGCGAGAAGATCAATATCTTACAATTTTAAGGCGGTTGAGCCATCAAAACTTGGTTCTTTATTCCCGAAAACTTGCAAAACCTCTTCCCTCACGCGAGCTTGCCATTCTGATGTTTGCTCAGCATCACCATCGTCCCACACCAGCAGAACTGAAGTGGTCTCCGAACCAGCAAGTAGAATAACTTACATTCCTCAATCACTTCTTCAATGCTCAATCCCACATTCTTTTGTTCCCGCCATTTTCCTTCAATTTCTTCCATATTCGATGCCATTAATATGGCTCAACAAGTCCTCACCCAATGCTTTCTCCCTCTCCATTGCCTTCGCCATTTTGCTGCATAATGCCCTTCAGCAACCGATTGAATTTCTTTGGAGATCGCGGTCATTCGTCTGTTCACCTTCGTCGGCAAAAATCTGAGAAGTGAAAAATTTAGAAAAATGGATCAAATGATTCGTATTAGAATCATATATTTTCAAGATGATGTATATTGTATATACAGATTTTGGTTAGTTTTTTTTACCTCCATCCAGGGATGAAAAAGAACGGTATGATTTCTAAACCTATCTTCACCTGTTCCTTTTGCAGCTCAAATATCCTTCTCCCTTCTTCGTGACTGCTACCGAACGCTGTTCGGGATATCACATCCCCTGATAGATTCTCAAGATAAGGCCACACATCGATTTCCCCCGATTCTTTACCATTGCCAAACAGGGCTTTTTCCCATTTCTCTATCATGTTCGAACAACTCACCGGATTGCAGCACCATGTTCTGCATATATAACTCACACAAACTCGTATTCAATAACACCAAAAAGCACCACACACACCACACATATATATAATATGATGAAATTGACCTTCAACTTCTCCATATGGAAAGCGGGGTTGACAATCTTTCTGTGTTTAGCCCATTTCTGATCTTCAAGAAACAGAAGGCCACCAGCAACTCTTTTGCCAATCGGGTCAGGGAGTGGCTTGTGAAACAAATCAGGCTTCGCCAGGATCTCCTTCATAAGCAGCGGATCACAAATATTGAGTCTTGGGAAGGCAAACAACATATGAAGAATTCTCACCTGCCATCATATTTCACATAACAACAAACGCCTGTCAACACACACACACACACACACACACACACATATTATATAGTATGTATGTATATTCACTCACCATACTTGCTACAGAATTGATGGTAATAAGGAAATAGGGGGCGGCAGATCATCGGAGAGTTGAATATTGTTGATCTTTTTTCTTTGGTTGACTTGATCAAGTCTTT
>CM047870.1:38350438-38394789 GCA_026212405.1 Petrea volubilis
AAATATATATCATTCAACACACCTTGAAATACTTCCAGGTATGATGGGTGGCAATCTTCTGGTATTGGTTTCCGAGTACTAGGACCACCCTACTGCATCTCATCATTGGCTTAATGGTCTGTCGGACAGTACTTACTTATTGTTTGTCCAGAGCGTTGGAAATCGTCTGTACGTGACGTTCTTCTTGTGATGTGCCAGGATGACAAGAACACAAGCAACCTTTTCCGGTACGGACACGAACTTCTCATTCTGTAAGCCTCCCATAGACTGAAGAAGATCGCAGAAAGTTTTTTTGCAAAACAATTGCGATCACTCCTCAATTTTTAATACATTTTGAGTCAGAGTATTCCACCCAACGCCGCAAATATTTAGTTGGTCGGAATTTTATCATATTACTCCACCTTATGGCCTTTCTGCGGGAACTATGTTGGTGACGCATATACCAGTACTTGAATGCGAGGTACGTGAGACTCATGCATAACTAACAGTGCGATAAAATAGCAAATACATGTGTATGATTACTCGAAGTTGTTGTGGGTCAGCCATGTCCCTTCGAATCAGTGCTATGACAAGTAAACAGAATCGGTCAAATGAATCATGTGCTCATAATCTATTAACACCTTTGGATGCACATTCTTCCATTTTTTTCAAGTCGGCACCATTCTAACAAGCATCCATTGACACCCAACTTGAGAGTAAGGCAAAAAAGTTTGACAATAGCCATGTAATAGAAATACAAATCCATGTACTCATATAATAGACGAAAATAGAGAAAAAAAAATCTACTACACCTTATAATAGATGAAATCACAGAAAAAAAAATGGTATACCGTATTGTGTAAACTCGAATGAGAGGCAATAATTAAGTAAAAAGATTTGAGGAATCTATACCTGAAAAGTCACAATCACGCGTATTGACACCGTCGTCCCACCGGGCCAACACAGAGATCTAAGGCACGAATGCCTACCTAACAAAATTTATGCGACTGTCAGTTTTTTGCAAACCTAGGGTTGTATAAACCAACATACAAATACAAAGTTCAACCACACCAAATACAGTGCTTCGCCTCGTTCACTATGGTGATGGGAAAGAGAAAGGGGGGTAAAGTTGGGCTGAAGGGGGCGCAAGGAGGGTTGAGATTAGGAGGGGAGGCCCTTACCAGTCCAACCTCACGTCGAAATTCCAATAAGGCAGAAAAGAGGGAATCGAGTTATAAGAATAAAAATTGGGGATCTAGATTTCCACACAACAACTACTGTTTGAGGGACAAATATGTAAAAAGACAACAAATATCACTCAGTCCATTTATATGCCACATGAATCTCACCCCCTGAGGTAGGACAATGAAATTCAGTATTACGTTGTAATACACCGGGCCCAAGTAAAATTGGAGAAGGCCCGTCCATATGAATTCATTGTATCACATGGGTATAGAAGGTAGCCCAATCAATGGATTACATTGTATATGCACCAATCAAAAACGCCCTATAGGAAAATAAATAAATTAATGATAATATAAATTAATGTATTTAGTGATAATAATATTATGTCGTTACAAAATATAAATTATACAATATTAATGGTGATAATATAGTATAAAAATATGACAACATAATACAAAGTTGATAATTAATAATACATCTATGATGATAAATTATTGACAATGAAATCTTATCACAAAATTCTCACAACAATTTTTTTGTCACTAAAATGTCATCATAGATGTGTCACTAATTATTAATAGTTGTCAGTAAACATTAATTCTTGTTACAATTGAGTATATATTGCAACATGAAAAAAATCGTTGTCACTAAAAATATTTATTTAGTGATAAAATAAAAAATATTGTCACTTAATATAATTATTGGTAATAACTTTTATGTTTTCACTTTTATATTTTGTTATTAATATCAAGTTTTTTCAAGTGGTCCAAAAACTCCAAATAGTTGGTTTTCCACCCTTTTTTTTTATGATCGGATCTTTTTCCTTTTTCTTTTTCTTCTTTTTTGGTAATTGTGGGCCCAATTCAATGGAAATCGAACTCAAAATCTCATAATATTGAGGACCTTAACTTTACCAATTAAAGTAAATTTGATCATAGCAAGGTTTATTACAAGTATACAGTGAGAACTATTGTTTTTGTAAAAAAAATAAAAATAATAATAATACTTATTGATCCTTAGATTCAATAAATTTATGTCAAAAAAGTCAGTTGGGTATCCCATTAGTCATAATATTATTTGATTTTTCACTAGTTATTAGGCTGTCATAGTTATTGGTGACTAATAATCCATGAATCAACTAGGACTTCTAGGTTAGTATTTGCCAAGTTTAAATCGCTTGGTTTCACTAATGTAAATATCTTAATCCTTGATATGTAACTTGAAAAAACTACATTGTGAAATACGATCTAACGAGGACTTCTCGAAATTGAATAGAGAAGGAAATACCTTTAATATTTTATAAAAATTTAACCTCGTCATTTCAAACAAAATTTCTGCCTTTGTCTTTACTTGTTAGTTGTCGCTGAAACAATAGATACAATTGTTTGTTTTCATATATAAAGACACATTTGATATTATGTTAAGCTTGACAATCATAGATAAAGTTCTTCCAATTTATGAGAAATTAAAATGACATTCGTGAAACTATTATAATAAGTCCTTTTCTCATAAACTTTTGACTTATAATCATTTTCTTTTGAATTTCATTTTGTGAACTTACAGCTTTATTTAAATTCAAGTTCAATGAGATAATTAGAAGAGCTGCTCTTCTTGCTAATGGAGGAAAATAGGATCATTGAAGCATAATATTGTAGTTTTTTTCCCCCTTTTAAATAAGGAAAAATAAATTGATACGTAGTAGTCTCTATATCTATCTTTTACCAGCTTCTTGATATTTCATAATTAAATACTCTTCTGTCTCTTCAACTTTTTATTACTTTCTACAAAAGTACAAATTTTGACAAACGCCCCCAGAAATCGAAAGTGCTTTGTTTTTTTTTTTTTTTTTTTAAGATTGAATTAGCCAAAAATCAAACGTTGAAAAGAAAAAGAGACAAATAGGTATTCAATCAACCGAAAACAGGTCGTAAAGTACTCTCTAATAATTAATGAGATTAGATATGGGCAAGTTGTGGAAGTTTGATGCAAACAAAAAGAAAGGTGAGAGTGTGAACGAACACATTTAGTCAAGTCGGAAATTCAAATGGATAACATAACAGGATAAGCCATTTAGAAATTAGGACCAAAACAGCTATTGCGCGGTCCGCGTCGATATGTATTTCCACACTTATACTTCATATCAATTTGTTTGTGGTCATAATTAATACAAATGGCGAATTACGTTTATTTCTCCTAAGGTGTACTGTATTTAAAAAAATATTCTAATTTATGAAAAATTACGGCAGACGGTGGAGGATCTCTCGATCTCTCTCCTTCTCCCCCTCCCTTCTTAATCTCTCTCTCCCTTCCTCTCGATCTTTCCCCTCTCCCCTCTCGATTCCTTCTCAAGCGGCAACGGGCGGCGGGCGGCGAATTACCTGGGCAGACAAAGAAAGGGGGGACAAAAAAGGGAACAAAAAAAAAGAAAAAAAAGTTTATTTAATTATATATAGTATGTATTATAATTTTTTTTATTAAATATTAAAATATCAAAAAAAATTATAAGATTATAAGATATTTTTATGTATATTTATAACTATTTGCATATAGATATTATAAAAGATTTAATTTTTTAAAAAAAATTTAAATTTAAATATGTATAATATAATAAAAAACCACCTCAAGGGCAAAATAGTCATTTCAATATGCTCAAATACCTATTCTTATTTCTAAAAGGGTAATTTTGGAAGTTTAATTTTTTAATTTTTTTTTGAGTAATGGTGTGTGTAATTTGTAACTACCCCCTTAATTTAGGGGATAATTATAATTTTTTATAAGTCGATATATTTTTTGTTAATAGAATATATTTGAGAGAAGGTAAACATAATTGGCCTTTAATATAAATTAATTGTTCTGCCATCATTTGAGAATTTTTTACTTGGTACTGCTAACTATAGAGGGTAATATGGACTGAAAAGTAGTCAAATGGTAAAATTGAATTTTCCCCAATATTTGTGCTGATGTCAGAATTTTTTGCAATTAGTCAAATTAATAATTAGTGAAGACTGTAAAACGATAACACACACCTCACGGGATTTTTAGAAATTTTTAATACAATATGAAATTTAGAGCGACTGGATCAAACTTCAAGGGTTCTGAGTATAGTTATTTATATATTCAACATATGAATCCATCACATCCTATATCATCCATGTTCTACGTAATCCCTCCTTTCATTCTTTGTCAAAGATCCAACTGAATCTCATCCCATGCGACTTCGGCTTCTTGGATTACGAGACTATGATGAAATAGTACAATTTGTACTTTGGATTATGAGTAATAGTTTAATTTGTATTGTATGAATTATTGATGCAATTGAATGAAATGTGTTCTTCTTAAAAGAAAAATGTGTGTTAATTTTCTATTTTTCTACATCAATTTATATATGTACTATCTATCTATAATTGTTCTATATCTGAAAGGATGAATATTTTTGTGCAAATCGCCTGGTGAATTTATTAAATAGTACACAACCCTCTCATCAAGGTATGATCCGTTTGGTTTGAAAAATAATTAAATGGACAAATATATATATATATATTATGTTACAAAACAGTCTTCCCAAAATTACATTTTTGTAATTCTAGAACAATTTTAAATTTATGTTCAAACTAGTTATAACCCCCGCCAAGGCACGGGTAGCTTATAACATAAAAATATGATAAATAATATGTATTCTTATATTTTATAATATCTTTATTTGTTATTTTTCATTATTTAAAATAATTATGATTCAAATCATTTGAAATGTTGAGAGCGTATATGAGAATTTAACTCAAAATAAAAGTAGATAATAAAAATATAGAATATTCAATATGAAATAAAATAATAACAATACATCTAAATCAATAAATACATATAAAATATAAAGAATAGGATAAAAAAATATAACATGAAAATTATATTCCTTATCATATTTTTGCGCGAGCAAAATGCTAATATTTTAATTTGTGGGTACAAAGTGTACGTGACATATTTTTGAGGGTGCAAAACAAGAAGTACCCTGGCATTCAGGATTCAGTCCCCCCAAAATTAGGAAAAGTGTGTGTGTGTGTGTGTGATTCTTGGGATTAGAAAGCCTTCTGCATGTAGATTTTGGATTCTTGGGATTGGAGTTTTAAATTAAAAATAATCCAAAGCTCATTTTAATACCGGAGAGTACACAATAGTTGAGATTCTCTAAATTAAACTAGCCAAAAAATAAAAAGAATGATTCTCTAAATTAATACACGAGTGTACTTCTAAGTATAGCTACTTCATATTAAAACTATGCAATGAAGTAATCACATTAACATTCAACTCAAATTAAGTCACATGGTGATAAATGATAATCAATTGCTATATCAAAACTTCCGCCAGTCATTGGATTCAAAGTCGAGTAGTGGGAGTTCGAAAATGGTATTAAAAAAGTCCTGAGCTCGAACCATCTTGTATTCTACCCTTGTCCCTTTGAGTGAATGTGTGTGTGTGTATGAGGGTATTTTTCGGTTGACATCTATAGGGTGTCCCGAGATAATTATATAAAAAAAAAAAAAAACTTCTGCCTCTTTAGACTACTCCACTTTTCACAATCACAATTTCACAGATAATCTATTACTATATCAAAAGTTCTATCTCTGCGTGATATTTGCAATCACCATAATAAGGTTGTTTTTTGAGTGAGTGTGTGCGGGTGTGTATCCAAAAAAAAAACTTCCGCCCATTTAGACTTCGCCACTTTTCACAACCACAATTTCACAGATAAACTATTACTATATCAAAAGTTCTATCTCTTCGTGATATTTGCAATCACCATAATAAGGTTGTTTTTTTCATATTTCTGTTGAAAAAATTAAAATAAACTAAAAGTTGGAATCATTTTTTAGGCTAACTTTTCCAGATTCAAATTATTTTTTCAACATTCAATCACTTAGACTTCACCACTTTTCACAATCACAATTTCACAGAACTATATGTTTCTCTAATTCAAGGGACAGAGAGAAATATTACTGGGAGGCATTATTTGCTAGCGCTTATGCAAAATCAAAGGAGCACCACGCTGGGGTTGTAGAGTGAGGACTGAGGAAGGGGCATGCTGATACGAGGAAGACAGCTCAAATGAGAAACGTTGTAGCAACATTGTCAGAATAACTTTTGCCTCAATCATAGCAAAATGTTGCCCTATGCATATTCTTGGCCCTGAGCTGAATGGCATGAAGGGGAATTGAGACTTTGCTGCACTCGAAATTCCATCGGAAAACCTCTCCGGTTTGAACTCTTCCGCATCGTTGCCCCAAATCTTGGGATCATGGTGAAGCAGACCAATTAGCAGATTCACATCTACTCCCACCGGTAGAGTTATGTTTCCCAGTTTCACCGTCTTCGTTGGGGCTCGACTAGTCAATGGCACTGGTGGATACAGCCTCATCACCTCGTGGAGAATCATGGTTACCTACAAGGTCTAGAATCATTAAATCGACTCTACTTGCAAAACGTGTGTGTGTGTGTGTGTGTCTATATATATATATATATATATATATATATATATTTGAGGGGCGGAGGGGAGATTGGGGATGGTTTCCGTCCTTGCTAACAAGCCTGGACCATTAGTCGATGCTTTCTTTCATGAGTAGCCTTCGGTGATTGTTGCAATTCAATTCAAAACACTACACAACAAATGAATTTTGTGTGAATTTAAATGTAGGGTAAGCGTGTCAAAGATCGCGAGAAGATCAATATCTTACAATTTTAAGGCGGTTGAGACCATCAAAACTTGGTTCTTTCTTCCCGAAAACTTGCAAAACCTCTTCCCTCACGCGAGCTTGCCATTCTTGATGTTTGCTCAGCATCACCATCGTCCACACCAGCAGAACTGAAGTGGTCTCCGAACCAGCAAAGTAGAATAACTTACATTCCTCAATCACTTCTTCAATGCTCAATCCCACATTCTTTTTGTTCCCGCCATTTTCTTCAATTTCTTCCATATTCGATGCCATTAATATGCTCAACAAGTCCTCACCAATGCTTTCTCCCCTCTCCATTGCCTTCGCCCTTTTGCTGATAATGCCCTTCAGCAACGATTGAATTTCTTTGGAGATCGCGGTCATTCGTCTGTTCACCTTCGTCGGCAAAAATCTGAGAAGTTGAAAAATTTAGAAAATGGATCAAATGATTCGTATTAGAATCATATATTTTCAAGATGATGTATATTGTATATAAAGATTGTTGGTTAGTTTTTTTTACCTCCATCCAGGGATGAAAAAGAACGGTATGATTTCTAAACCTATCTTCACCTGTTCCTTTTGCAGCTCAAATATCCTTCTCCCTTCTTCGTGACTGCTACCGAACGCTGTTCGGGATATCACATCCCCTGATAGATTCTCAAGATAAGGCCACACATCGATTTCCCCCGATTCTTTACCATTGCCAAACAGGGCTTTTTCCCATTTCTCTATCATGTTCGAACAACTCAACCGGATTGCAGGCACCATGTTCTGCATATATAAACTCACACAAACTCGTATTCAATAACACCAAAAAGCACACACACACACACACACATATATATAATATGATGAAATTGACCTTCAACTTCTCCATATGGAAAGCGGGGTTGACAATCTTTCTGTGTTTAGCCCATTTCTGATCTTCAAGAAACAGAAGGCCACCAGCAACTCTTTTGCCAATCGGGTCAGGGAGTGGCTTGTGAAACAAATCAGGCTTCGCCAGGATCTCCTTCATAAGCAGCGGATCACAAATATTGAGTCTTGGCGAAGGCCCAAACCATATGAAAGAATTCTCACCTGTCATCATATTTCACAATAACAACAAACGCCTGTCAACACACACACACACACACACACACACACACATATATATATGTATGTATGTATATTCACTCACCATACTTGCTACAGAATTGATGGTAATAAGGAAGAATATGGGACGGCAGATCATCGGAGAGTTGAATAGTTGTTGATCTTTTTTCTTTGGTTGACTTGATCAAGTCTTTCATGTCTCCAACAAGGAATCTATAGGGATTCCCCCGGAGACCCTGTTTTCTCAAGAATCTCTCCAGCTTCTTGGGCCTCAACCAAACCCAGTTCAAGAATCTCGTTACATATGCTATCAATCCCACAAACAGAACACAGGATAGGATTGACCAGAGTGTTATTTCCATTATGGTCGTTCTTGCAGCTTTGGGTTTTGAGTGCGAAGACTTTTTGAGTGAACACTTCTGATTTCAAATCAAGGGGATGGGAGGAAAATAGAGGCCTTAATTTCTTTTTTTTTTAATTATATATTATTGACATTGGTTCGGACTTCGGAATATTTAATTTTTACTTGACGATGAGATAACGTATTAACTTGAAATAAGGAGAAAATTTCCATGTGCCTCTTCGGAATGCTTACTGCATTTGAGGTGACAGAAAGGTCACGGGGCTATTGGACAAATAATTTCTATATTCTGGGAATAAAATTCAATCGTGTTTTGATGCAACTCCAATTTTATGCTATACAATTTTGTTATGTAATATTCTATTTATCAAGACACACCAGTATGTATATTAGTGGATAGATGAAATATATATATATATATATATAATATGAAAAAAATGTTAATTTATTTTTTTATTTTAATCGTTTATTAATATACGCAACATGTGTTATTGAGTATAGTAAAAGATATTATGCAATTATATGGTATTAGATTTCAATCGATCTGATTTATTCATTGTTTTATGATGTGATTAATTGGTCAATTTGCTTTTCTCATCCAATAATATAAATACTTGGCAACCTATACGTTTACACTTGGCCCAATAGCGGATTCATTATAAGAAAATGAGTAAATTAATGATAATATAACAAATGATAATAAAAATTTTATTATTAATTATATGTAATTAGTGGCAATAATATTATTTTGTCACAAAATATAATTTGTATAATAGTAATGGTGATAACATAGTATAAAAATGTGATAATATAATACAAAATTAATAATTAGTGACATACCTATGATGATAACTTATTGACAATAAAATCTTACCACAAAATTCTAACGACAATTTTTTTGTCACTAAATTGTCAGTATAGGTGTGTCACTAATTGCTAATGGTTGTCACTAAATACTAATTCTTGTTACTATTGAGTACATATTGCAATATGAAAAAAAATTATAGTCATTAAAAAATTTTAATTAATGATAAAATAAAAAATATTATCACTTAATACAATTATTGATAGTAATTTTTATATTGTCATTTTTATATCTTGTTACTAATATTATTTTTTTCTTCTAGTGGTTCAAAACTCCAACTAAGTAGGATTTTTTCCCTTTTTCTATTTTTTTTTGATGGGATCATTTTTCTTTTTCTTTTTTCTTCTTTTTTGATAATTGTGGGTCCAATTCAATGAGGATCCAATTTAAAATCTCATAATATTGAGGATCTCAATTTTACCAATTGAGGTAAATCTAATCATAGCAGGGTTTATGACAAGCAGTATAGAGTGGAGGAGTTTTCGAATAAATAAGATCTAATGAGCAATTCTCGAAATTGATCGTGAGAGAAAATACCTTTGATATTTTATAAAAATTTATTTTCACCATCTCAAATAAAAAATTTTGTATCTGTCTTTATTTGTTAATTGTCGCTTCTATCTCGTCAACTTTTTACTTTCTACGCAAGTGCAAATTTTGACAAAAGCGCCCAGAAATCAAAAGTGCTTTTTTTTTTTTAAATATAAATTGGATTGGCCAAAAAATCAAAAGTTGAATACAAAAAGTGACGGAAAAAAAAAAAGCATTTAAGCAACCGAAAACAGGTTGAAAGGTAATCTCTAATGATTAATGGGATTAGACATGGGCAAGCTGTGGAAGTTTGATGAAAACAAAAAGAAAGGTGAGAGTGTGAACGAACACATTTAGTCAAGTCGGAAATTCAAATGGATAACATAACAGGATAAGCCATTTAGGAATTAGGACCAAACAGCCATTGCGTGGTCCGCCTCGATATTTACACAAGTGTACTTCATTTCAATTTGTTTGGGGTTATAATTACTATAAATTAATTGTTCTGCCGTCATTTGAGAATTTTGTACGTGGTTTTGCGAACTATTGAAGGAGATATTCTAATCCAAATTCAGTTCGATTGAATCAGTATTAATTATATAATAAATATTTTATATTTATTTTATAAATTATTATTAATTTTGAAAGAATGACCTATTACTTAACAAGTGTAATATATTTATCATATGATTTGTTAGGTTCAATCAAACTAAATTTAAAGTAAAATTTTCTCTACAGAAGATATTATAGGATTGAAAAGTAATCTAAAATTGAATTTTCACCGATATTTGTGCAGAAGTTAGCATTTTTCGCAATTAATCAAATTAATAATTAGTGAAGACTGTAAAATGGCAGCATACACCTCACGAAATTTTTAATAATTTTTGATACAAAATGGAATTTAGCATGATTGGATCAAACCTCAAGGGTTCTGAATACAATTATTTATATATTCAGCATATGAATCCATCATATCCTATATCGTCCAATCTCTACATAATCCCTACTTTGTTAAGGATCCAACTGAATCTCATCCCAGGCGGCTTCAGCTTCTTGGATTATGAGACTATGATGAAATAGTACAATTTGTATTTTGGATTATGAGTAATAGTTTGAATTATATTGTATGAGTTATCGATGTAATTGAATGAAATGCATTTTTTTTTAATAAAAAATGTGTGTTAATTTTCTATTTTTCTGCATCGATTTATATATATACTATCGCTCTAAAATTGCTCTATATCTAAAAGGATGAATATTTTTGTTGATCTTTTTAGTTTTGTGTGTAGATTAATGCACGTTAACATAATTACAGTGAAAAAAATAATCCGGAACTTAAATTAGACAATTACGTCCTTTTAGTGAAAAATATACGACTAACATAGTGCAATCTTTTATTAGCATATTAACTAATCTGTACCATATATTACGAACAAATTTTAGTCATTTTTTTTTAATAAAAAACATAGTTTAGTCATTGATTAGCCTACTAGTGCGAATCGCCTCGTGAATTTATTAAATAGTACACAGCCCTATCATCAGGGTATGGTCAGTTTGGTTTGAAAAATAATTAAATGGACAAATATAAATATATATATATATATATATATATATATATTATGTTACAAAACAGTCTTCTCAAAATTACATTTTTGTAATTCTAGAACAAATTTTAAATTTATGTTCAAATTAGCCATAAAGGATTTTAAATAAGAGTAATTACAATAACAGAATCGTCATTTATCACGGATCACGAGTTTTTCTTATATTATGTTCAAATTAGCATTTTGCACTGAAGGACAATTTTAAGTAAAATAATATTTTATGTGCTTCTATTTTATTTTTTTTAATTTACAATGGTCGTGCATTCTTCAATGCATTAGTTGATAGGAAGATGGTGTTTTGGTGAAACGTGTTTATAAGTTCTTGTAAATTGTTTTAAAAGCTTATAGGATCAATATCAGATGTTATTTCAAAGATGCTCATAATAAGATATAGCAATTTCCTATTTTTTCTAAAAGAGTTCGGAAGCTCTTGAAGCTAATGAGGTCGTGCCTCGATGGTTAGGTGGATGTTCATAGCCTTAAAATTGTTTGTTGATCGATTTCTTGTGAATGTGGATGTCATTCAAGGTTGACATTAGTTACTTTCAATTGTATTATAGTTTGTTTTTCATTGTTATTTGATAAAAATTGATTGATGGATGCTTATGACTCCTAAATTCTTTAAAGTGTTATTTACTTTTACATTTTATTAAACCTTTATACAGAAAGTGCAATTTGGTCATGTAACTTAGGTTACTTGCAATTCCACATGATTTTGTCATCAAAAAGTAGATGCATTGAGTCCCCTTTGGTGAAAATTTGAGATAAAAACTCCAAAAATTGACCTGTCGTGATACAATGTGGGAACTGGCCAAAGTATGGGAATAAAAACCATAATGGATCACCATGAATTCCAACGATATTAGACAGAGTATGATAAATTGATAATCAATCAGCTGGATTAAGGCATTTTAAACTTATAAAGTGATCACAATAAATAAAATCCAAATTCATTCTATATATCTCTATGAAAAATTAAATGAGGAAAAACCAAGTACCCTTTGCCGTTTCCAGTTTTGACAAAAGTACTGAGACTAGAGCAGCTCTTGAACGGCCGCCGGAGTGGCGGAAGCCGCAGGGTGGCGGTAGCGGGGAAGCTGGGAGATTGAGCACAAGTGGCAGTTAGTGACATTGGCGTGGTCATGTGATGACTGAAGGGGCATACCAACATTTTCTCTATATACTTTTGTTTTGCTTTTCTTTTGATCTGGCTAAGTTTTGCTTAATTTTTTGGATGGGAAAGTTGAGAATTTAAAGAGTGGTTTGACCTATAATGGACGGACAATTCAAAAATCATCTCGTGCAGTGTCGAACACATGTTAGACACGGATACAGCTCCGACACAATCCCAACATGTGTCCGACATTGTAATCGCGTGTCCGAAAAATCAAAAGCAAAAATCCGACAAGATCTCAGACACGTGGAGAGCGTGTCGGACACGTTTTGGACATAGCTTGGCTTTTTTTGATACTTTACAAAACTTAAACGGGCTCTTTTTTGAAATTTTAAAACAATTGGTGGAAAAATTAAAAATTAAGATTATTTTTATCTTAAACTAATTAATTAGATATAAACTAGATTTTCTATCGATCTTTGTTTCACATCGTCTTTTTCATCTGTGTCCCTTATTCCTTACAAACCTCCAACAAAAAATTATTGTCAAAAAATTTCACGACTGTCTATCTTAATAATAAATATTTTTATGTCTTTATCACGCGTTCTAATCTAATAAATTATAAACAAATAATATAATATAATATAATATTTTAATAGTCGTGTCGTGTTGTATCTTGTCTTATCCCGATATCTATATCCATGCATCGTAAGGTTTAACCTCATGGGCCTAAAGTTCGGGACAAATCTCCTCTTATATTTTAATTATTATTGTGTCATATTATGACAAATTAAAAGTTGTTGTCAATTGTGACATAAGAAAAGCTATTGTTAATAAAATATATTACTAATGCAAATTTCTACATTGTTCTCTAATTTTTTTTTTATCTCTGTTTCAATATTTTTTTTAGTGAAAAGTCTTAAACTAATATCAAGCAGTTTATATCATTGACGGATGTTGTTTTGATATTCTTCAAATAAGTAATTGAAACTCTACCGTTTCATAGCATCAGGACGACAAAAATTTAATTCACATTAAACCGTAAGTTTCGAGCACCAAAAGTCAATGACCAAAGTAAAGGGCAACATCTATATTATTATATTAAATGAGAGTATCGTTTAATAATTATTTCTGTCAATTTATTTGGTCTATCGTTTTTTTTTTTGACCTTTTTCTTTTTTTTTTTCTTCAAATACTCTTCAATCTAATTTTTTTTTTACTTTTTTGTATTCTTAATTTTTTATTTTAAATTATTTTATTTTTATTTATCACTAATATATACTATTATATAAAGAGAGAGTACCATTTAGTAACTATTTTTATAAATTTATTTTGTTTGTCTTTTTTTTTT
The DNA here is from genome assembly GCA_026212405.1 of Petrea volubilis. Classification (NCBI taxonomy): domain Eukaryota; kingdom Viridiplantae; phylum Streptophyta; class Magnoliopsida; order Lamiales; family Verbenaceae; genus Petrea; species Petrea volubilis. Next base: position 38,364,226 of record CM047870.1, read on the forward strand.
TAACTTCCTTTGTAATCGCTTTCTTAGTTTTTTACTTTAAATTATTTTATTTTATTTATCACAAATTTCACAAATCTATTAAAAATAATTAAAAATATTTTAATGGTATAAATACAACCAAAATTTTAATATATTATTAGATTATATTGTTATTATACGTACTTATCAAATATAACATTGCTAGTAACAATAAAAAGAAAGAGGTAGGGAAAATGTTAACTACTTATAACATGTACAGCCAGCAGCCACACATATGCTGTTTGGACTTTGGAGGCTATAACACAAAAAGTTCAATTCAAGTGTGCACAGTGCAAATTGGATGATGTGTTCCAGGGGTGCAAAATGCTAATATTTCAAATTGTGGGTGCAAAGTGTATATGGCATATTTTTGAGGGTGCAAAACAACAAGTACCCTGGTATTTAGGATTCAATCCTCCCAAAATTGGTGTGGTCATGTTACGATCTATTATATATTGATAAATTAGATTAATACTCTCAAATGAAGGTTAAATTACTATATTAATTATCAAACACTAAGAAACTATTAAATTATATAATCAAACTGATTGAAGGTCAAATTATTATATTAATTACCTAATACAAAGAAATTACTATTATACAATACAATCAGATCATATACCGCTATTCGACAAGCTAAAATTACATTGATGTGACTCGTTATAACCTTATAGTCATAAGACCTCACTTTTCGTCCTTAGACCAAGGACTTCTCGGCAAGGGTGATTTAATCCTGTGGGCCTATATTTTATCATTTAATGTAGTGCCAAACAAAGGACAAGCTATGTGGTCCGTCGTCCTTTGGTTTCATACACAAACAGACATACACATATAGGTTTTCATATAAGTGAGTTTATGGGTTGTGATAACGAACTCATAATAATTCAACGGTAGAACTATCTTCACTTTCTCTTAATTTAGTCAAAATTATAAAAAAAATACTATTTTATTTTTAAAATTACAAATATCCCCAACATATATCAGTGTATATGAAAAACACCCAATTTTTTGCTGCCATTAGGGTTTTTGATGTGTTTTAGTAAAATTTCTAGTGAATTATTGAAAATACTCTCTATCAAAATTTCCCCCAATGTTTGAGGATCAAAATACCCTTGTGGGCGTATTTATAAGGTTTTTAAACTTGAAGGGTATTTATGTAAAATTTGAATTACATAGGAATGTATTTGTAATATTTTCGTAATTTTGAAAAACTAACCATTTGCAACCGTAATAAAAAATACTATAAATATAAATAATACAAAATAAGATATTATTATTTTTAAGTGGCTAATGAAAAACTCTACTGGAAACTAGTAAAAATAAGAGATTATTTATACTATTACAAAAAGAAAGTCATTTTTGTCTTGTGAATGACAGTTTTATTTATTTATTTATTTTTTGTAATTTTACAAAATTTACTCTTCAATTCTATATGAAATAAATAGAATTGTGTAAAATTGTGGCAAATATTGAAAATTCCCATGAAACCAATTCAATTCAGATAACAAAATTTGATGTGCCAATTTTATCATTTTAATTAGTAAACGCATGTAACAAAAGAAGCAAATAGAGAGGACAATATTGTAATATCACAATCCAATTTGAAAATCCATTTTCTCAACCCACAAACTACTTTATTGATCATTTTGGATTTTGAAAGTTGAAACCCATTTTTAATAAAATGTTCCTTTAAATCAACAATTAATGTTTTTAGTTCTCTCTCTCTCTCTCTCACACACACACATACAAATAATTTCTCTAATTACAATTATCCGATATTTTTTCTTCTTTTTGTGTTTGTTTCTTTATCACGTAATTTTATATAATTATTTTATTTTTAACTTGTTATTATTTAATAAATTATGTCAAATAGTTCTTGAAAACGTATTTTTATAAAAGAAATTTAATAATATATTTATATTTTGATTCTAAAATAATTTACGCACGAAATTAAGGTATATATTTTTTATATCTTGCACACGCATAGAGTATGCGATATTGCTAGTTATATAAAGGGAGAACCCCCTTTAGTAACTACCTCGATCTCAAAAATTTTTGGTTTGTGAATTTCTTTTTCTTTTTTTGTTTATTTTCTCTCTCTTTTTTGATGAGATATTTTCTCTCTCCTTTGCATGTTCTTTTTATGTGTCTCCTTCTTTTTCTCCCCTTTTCTCTTCTCTCTCTACCCTCTTTCATCTCTCAATACTTTTTAATATCTTTTTTTTTTAACTCTATTTTCAATTGTTTTCTTATTTTTTTATTTTGGATTATTTTATTTTTACTTATCACTATTTTTATAAATTTATTAAATATAGTTAAAAATAATTTAATAATATAAACACTACCAAAAATTTAATATGTAATTACATTATATTATATTTTATTATGTACACACATCGAGTATGCCTATAGTACTAATTATTATTATTACTTTTTTTGGTGTAACTTTAAGGGTATGGTCCTAACTGTAATTTACCCAACAACAAAAAAAATCTCAAATCACATATTTTCGCTTGAGCTTTTAGTCTAAGGATCAAATGTTTTTTTCCCGGCAAATGTTTGGAACAATTTTTCAAAATTTTTAATCTAGTAAAATTCAGATCAATAAATAATTTAAATTGAGAGGCTTATGACTTATGAGGAAGTATATAAAAAATTGGTGCATTATGAATTGAGAAACTCCATATTGTGTTCAGAAGTTCAATTAATTGATTTTGAATTTTGAATTATTTTATTTAAAATTTTTACCTTATTTTTACTCTTTATCGCATTGATAAGGCGATGAAGATTAAATTTACCTTGAGGCTTGGAAAGGTAAAAGCTGGGCTAACAAACGTTCTATGTATAGCCCATTTGTCTTCCTCATGGGCCACAAGGCCCGTAACAAACAGCCCGTATTTTCTTTTTCTGTGTGTTAATTTTGATCGTTGCCTAATATTTCACGATTGAGGTACTAAACTGAATCCTAAAATAGTTAGGATTTTTCGAACATTCCTTATACAATTAGGAAATACCCTAACATTAGGCAACCCTTTCCTAGTTGGATTTGGTCTCTTTAAATCCCACATCAAAAAACCTACCCTATATATTAATACTTGTAAGTTGTCCTATCGATAATTGAAACAAAATTATTGAAACCTCAACATGTCGATTCATAAGAGTCGTGGGAAATCAACAAAGGGCGGACTCAAGAACAATGATCTTGTTCGTAAGTGTTTAATTCCCTCAATTATTCCCAAGAAACCAAGGACTAAGAAAACCATAATTGCACGATCAGCAAAACATGTTCTAATTATTCAGAATTTAAATATAAGCATGAAAGAAGATGTTACAAGAGGAACAAAGGAACGTATTACAAGTTCAAGTCCTGATGAGCCGATCAATTTCTTGATTTTGCGTCCACTTTCTGAATATTTTATACCGGACCCTATTCCAGATGATCTTGCGGTGATAGAAAAAGAGTACTGCTCTTTGATGTATAATTTTTTCGAAGGCGTCCCAGAATTAATTTGATGATTGATGGATCAATAATTTTTGTATTTTTAATTGTAAGGACATTGTGTAATTATGCGAATCCGATCTCTTAATTTTAAAATTATAATTAAACATCTTGTTTATCGGATTTGGTAGTTTTAATTGTAAGGACATTGTGTAATTACGCGAATCCGATCTCTTAATTTTAAAATTATAACGAATTCCCTAATTAACACCGATGTAATCTTTAAAAACAGATTTAGGAGCCTCCATAACTATCATAATAGGCGCACTTAAAACACAGAGAGAGAGAGAGAGAGAGGTGGGGGGGGGGGGGGGGGTTATTTTTTTTATTTTTTCATTTTATCGCTGCAATGTGGGGTTTTTCTTTCAATAATGGAGGTTTTTTTTATGACTTCAAAATTTTTAGGACAGATAAATCATTACCAAAAGATTATAATGGCAACTTTATTATAACAAAATTAAAGAAACAATCGATGAAATGTTATTCACTGACGGATACATAACAAATAAAAATTCATCACAAATTTATAATTGATTGTTCTGTTAGTAAAAGAGACGCTTTCTTAGAGTAAACGTGACGATGCAATAGTTTTAAGGTCATACGCTTTTAAGGTTTGCTTTTATTCCCGAAAACCTGGAAGACCTCTTGTCGTGCCCGGATCTGGCAATCCTGATGGATGCTGAGCATGATCATTGTCCAAACAAGCAAATTGGCAGTGCTTTCTTGGCCAGCAAAGTAGAAGAGCTTGCACTCCTCGTCAATGGTGATCCCATTATTATTCTCTTAATTAGGAATTGGACTCCAACAGCATGCCTAATAAATCGTTGCTCTTGCTTTCTCCTATCCTCATTGACTCTTTTTTTCGAATGATGCCCCTCATAATGCTTCGCACTTGTCCGTCGATTTCTTTCATTCTCTTGTTTGTTCTCGTCGGCAAACACCTGTTGGAAAAATTAAATTTTTATATGAACGAAAATTAAATATTTTATATTAACGGAAGTAACAGGTGCGATTCATTAAAAGGGCACATCCAAATTCAACTCATTAGATGAATGAACATGTACGTTAAATGAGTGTGTTCAGGTTCAATGAATCTATGAAGAGATTCAATGAACGGATCGAATGTGACCCTAAAGTTCATGTTTATTTTACGAAGAGTCACTACATTTGGACTACTATGAATAACCCTCATTTCACAACAATCATACCAACAAAAATACAATGAAAAATTATTTTATGATTTCTCTCATCTCATTTAATCTCGAAAGATCTAACTATTTTAAGTTGGATAACTCTTGAGATTTGTAGTGTTACTATCTCAAGAAAGTCGGTTGTTGTATTTTGGGAGACAATTGTTGTTTAACTGCAAGGACTGGGGGATATATTTTTGATAGAAAGGTTTAAGTTAATTTCTTGTAAAAAAAAAAAAAAACCAAATATGTATAGCCCATAAGAATTTACCTGAATCCCGGAATATATATACACGGACCGAGTGAGATGGTCAGCGATTCTAGCTTGTTCTTTTTGGAGTAGGAATATATTTTTCCCTTGTTCATAGTTGCTCCCAAAAGCCGTTCGGGATATTACATCAGCAGCAAACTTTGAGAGATAAGGCAACGTGTCAACCTCCGCAAACCCTTTATATGAAACCATCATCTGCCATTTCTCCACAAGCTCCATACAACTTGTATGCATTCTAGGAATTATATTTTGTTTGTGCACGTACCATGTATTGATCAATGTATTGTATAATAAAAAATTTGAATGATCGTGAGAAGCCTTACATTTAAGATAATGGCAATTTACGACCAAATATAATTGATGGATGTTTAATTTTGCATAACTTATTTTTTTTTACCATAATTTTTTACCATTTTCTTAGACTCTTTTTGGTATTGGTAGGGTGGTGAAGATTATATTTACCTTGAGGTTTGTAAACTTCAAAGGAGGATTAACAATCCTTCCATGTATAGCCCATTCGTCTCCCTCATGGGCCACAAGGCCCGTTAAAAGGAGCCTGATCAATGGGTTTGTGTATGGCTTTCTAAACACTTCACTCTTGTTGAACACTTCCCTTGTCGAATAAATTGGGCTCCACTAATGTAATTCTTGGATTCGGTCCATTCCGTATGATGGATCTTTTAGCCGCAATTATCATAGGAAGTTCAACCAAGCATCCTGGAATATTTCAGTAAATAAATTTCTAAGTATAAACAACACGTTGTCAGTAAGGGATGGCAATAGACACATATGGCGGGTTTTTAGACACCCCCCCCCCCCCCCCCCGGTCCAGGTCGGGTCGTTCATAAAGCATTTTTATTAATTACAAAATATTATTATGACATAAAGTGTCTACAATTTATTTTCACATACCATAGATTGCGACTATGTGGTGGTGAAAGGGCAAAACATAGCGGACAAAATCACCGCCCACATTGATTGGCTTAGACTGTGTCTCCACAGTCATCCCAGCTAGCTCTTTCAAATCTCCATACCAGAGCCTGTATGAGTTGCCCTTGAACCCTTGTGCTCTCAGCCATCGCTCTAATCTTCTCGATCCGCCTCACCCACACGTAGTTCGCTATCCGCCATATATAGGAAAAAATATAGAATTACGACCGCACCTACACAAAGATTGATTGAGTCGAGTTTCAATATTGCCATTTCTTTGGTTTTGTTTTTGGCTTTCTTTTAAGGGTTTTAGTTGATATTATTGAAGTTGGGATGGAGGGAATAATTTTCTCGAAAGAGTACATAAATGTTAAAAAAAATTTGCTCTTTCTTTTAAGGGTTTTAGTACGCTCGGGGACATTTTGGTCATTTAATGCTTCGTTTTCACATTTCAAGTTCATTGAGAGAGTACATAAATGTTCCAAAAAACACACAATGCATACTCATGTATGGCCACTCTGAGCAGTAGCGTGTGGGATTATAACGAATATACATCCTATCTTATGATATTTTGTTAGCTACATAGTCAATTCAATTATAAACTATTAGATTATATATGATAATACCATATTACCCGATAAATTCCCTATATATGTCTATTCAGATAGCATAAAATAAACTCTGACGAGTTATATTCACATTAATCAAGAAAAAGGCTAATCATGAAATTCATGTCGTGTTATACATGAATAGAAAGCCAGGTTTTGGGACTTTTTAAAAAAATGACCCAAAAAAATATATTTTTTAATATTTTAACATAAGAATAAAAGTAATATTAAAAATAACCTAAGTTTGCAATGGGAATGTCGACTCTTTGAAGAGTCGACATTCCCATTGTCGACTGTTAATAAAATAATAATTTATCTCGATTTTCAATTAAAAAATAATTTCTGATTATAAAAAAAAATTCAAAAAAAAAGTCAAAATTACCAAAATTTTCTTTCTCACCCATCACTATTTATCATCATCTTCATCCTTCACCACCACCCTAACCCGCCGCCGGTCGCTGCCTCATTGGCCACATCCCAACGCTGGCGACCACACAGTCGGCATCACCATCAAACATCGGTGACCGACAGCAACCGGCGACCGGCGGCGACCTGTGATCGGCGGTGGGTTAGGGTGATGGTGAAGGATGAAGATGATGATGATGAATAGTGATGGGTGAGAGAGTGATGGGTTGGGTGATAGAATGATGGGTGAGAGAAAATTTTGGTAATTTTGATTTTTTTTTTGAATTTTTTTTTTATAATCAGAAATTATTTTTATTCAAAAATTGAGATAAATTATTATTTTATTATGAGTCGATAATAGGAATGTCGACACTTTAAAGAGTCAATATTCTCATTGTAAACTTAAGTTATTTTTAATATTACTTTTATTTTTATGTTAAAATATTAAAAATATACTTTTTTGTGTCATTTTTTTAAAAAATCCCAAGTTTTGGTGACGCTAGAGTAGCTAGGATAGACAATTCCTTACGTCTACGCAATACATGATAATTATGATACAGATCGTCCTTTCATTTGTTTTTTTAGGAAATTATTATTAACACTTCAAAAATTATTATTAACGCTTTATTTTTATTTTTATTTTTTATTGAGAAGCTGCCCAAAATGCCTATTTATTTTAAAATATAATTAGATACATTTTACTCCCTCAAATATTTGTCATGTCTCATTTAATCTCCTAAACTATCAAGTACGACACTTACCCAATCTAATTAAAATTAAAATTGCCCTCATACCATTATTGTTTATACAATTTTGTTTAATTTTATTTTATTTACTTATTTATTTTGCATTTAACATTCTAATTAAATCAAAAAATAATTTTTACTTTTTAATTTTAAAAGATAATTGTTAGCTTAAGGAAATTGGTATAAAAAGTAAATCAATAAGTTATTGCAATAATACATAAAAATTAAATACAAAAAACTATTCTAGTTCGTTAACAAAATAAATTTATTGAGTATAAATTCTAAGTAAAGTTTGACTATTTTGAATAGAAGTGGATAAATATTTTTTAAATATAATTTAACTATATATTTTAATAATAAATCAAATTATGATATATTTAAATAGGCGTAAATTCTTGAAAAAATGAGTATACCAATTCGTTTTAGAGGAAAAGGACATACACGAATTGAAGTGACTAATATAAACATAATTATTCATATAAATTTAAAAGAGTTTAAAGTTTATTTTTGATTGTGGAGTAAATAACTTAATTTCTAATTAAAACATGTTTAAAACTAAATTTAGATTATAATAATGTATAAATACTTTGTAAACTATAAACATAGATATATATTTATATAGATTTAAGGATATTTTTGTAGAAATATATAAATGGGAGGGGGGGGGGGGGTAAGCCTTAAGTTTATTAGTATATGGAGGTAAATGGTAATTGTGTATGGCATATAATTAGAAGGGTTCAAGTGTATTTAATTATATTTTAAAATGAATGGGTATTTTGGTCCATTTTTCAATATAAAAATGAAAATAAAATGTCAATAGCAATTCTATTTATTAATTGAAAAATGGTTGGTGTCCGCGATCGATGGTTACAAATTGAAACCAATATACGTAATATCTTTAGCCGTTAACACATAAATCTTACTGGCAAGTACTCCCCATATTCTAAAAATCTCATATTTGTTCCCTTGCTAGGCCTTCTTCAATTTTAGTCATATTAAATATGAATATTTCATATTATATTTCATATCTTCCACATTTTCTCAGTTAAAATCCTTAAACTGACATTAGTTATATATTTAACGAATTATCTAATGATATCTCGTGCAATTCGCAGTTAAAAATTAAAACCGAAAAGGTTGTTTTCAGACTTTAATGAAGAAAATTTGGAAAATATGCGATGCAATACCCTAACTTTATCCTCATGTTGTTTTAGATTTTGTGTTTTAGAATTATTGTATCTTTTGGTGCTTCTGGTACAGTAGTTGAAGAGCCAAAATGCTTAGCTTTTAAATAAATATACCGTATTAATATTTGACATTCATAATACTTATAAAATTTCAAGACGTGAATAGCTATTTATTTATATTATATTATACAATATAATTATTTATGATTACATTTAAATAAGTATTCAAGTTTTAAATATGATGAATTAAGCAGTCATACGTACCATATCAGTTGCTAGTCAACCAACCACGAACTCATACACAAACCTTTCATTATATACAAACAAAGACTAACCAACACAGACAATCAAACCTGAGTCATACGATTCGGCATGTTAAAAACTCGGCGCATATATATAAGAATTTTTTTTTGTTTTCCCCTCTAAATTTTAGTCAATATAAGATGCACCCCGCATTGGGGTTGAAGAGATCCCACAGACGAAGATGGGGCGTGAGTGTAAGATGGAGAGAGCTCGAACGAAAATCGTCTAACGATCATTGCTATAGCCATTTTAGCCTCCATTAGCGCAAAATTGTTGCCAACGCAGATTCTAGGACCCCAGCTGAAAGGGTAGAAACAGAGCTGATTGCCGGTGGCTTTAGCAATCCCTTCAGAAAACCTGTCGGGCTTGAATTCTTTAGCATCGTCGCCCCAGAGGTGCTCGTCGCGGTGCATTAGGAGGATGGGCAGCAAAAGATGCTGGCCTGCGGGTAGGGTCTTGTCTCCGAGCTTTGTTTCCTCGGAGACGATGCGATTGAATATTATTATAGGCGGGTATAGTCTTAGAACCTCGTGTAGAATCATAGTTACCTGCATTCATTAGTAATTAAATATTATTTTTAACTTTAAAGGAAATTAAAGATGTGACACTATTTGAAACAGAAGATATGTCGAAATTTTAATAAAATTTTTAATTTTTAATAACTCAAGCATAGAGGGTGGGTCAAGCATTAATTAATTAGATGTAAACAAGTAATGGACAATTTCCAATAAATGAAAGCTGTTTATCTAATATCAGGATTGCGGGGTTTTGGATTAACTAGTGTTTGTGGTTCTCATTTTCGTCATGATAATTGATTTAAGATATTTATAGGACACTAGCTATTTTCAGGTGCACGAAATTTGAAACGCAAGACCCCTCGTTGGACAGACAAGAGGCAATGTCACCTACCTAATTGAGGCGAATATTTTCGTTTTGGATGATCAACACAGAACAAATTTTTTTTTTTAAAAATACAGAAATAAAAAAGTAATTTCACCAAATATGATGTGTAAAACATTTGAACTTACAATTTTGAGACGATTTAAGCCATCAAAATCAAGTGCATCATCTCCAAAAACTTCAAAAACCTCTTCCCTAGCACGCTCTTGCCATGTCTGGTGAGTGCTCAACAGAACCATAGTCCAAAGAAGCAAACTGGAGCTGGTTTCTTGTCCAGCGAAGTAGAATGTCTTGCATTCCTCAATCACCTCATCGATGCTCATCCCGTAGTTGCTCCCTTTTTCTTGAATTTCTTTTTCATTGGATTTTAACAAGATACCTAATAAGTCATCGTCATCATCCGTCACATTTCCCATTAATTCCATGTCTCTCTCTCTTTGCTTTATGATGCCACGAAAAATGGTGCATAGCTCACTGTTTATCTCTTTCAGTCTCCTGTTTCTCTTTGTTGGAATGTACCTGTTATATATGTCACATAAATTTTCAGTATTAAGTGCCTATGTTCTGAATTGTATCGATCATGGTTCACCGGAACATTGCGATAACGGCTGGAACGGAACCTGAACACCGGTCTCCATTCCACTGTTCTAGTATTTGTTTTTGGCGGAGGTGTCGTGGCGTTATAACACCCGGTCCACCATTTTTTTTTTCCGTCGTGGCAATGGAATGGTCGGACTGGTCGGAACGAAACCTTAGAACGGTCAAAACGGTGGTAGGATTAGATAGGTAGTGATCATTTTGTACTTCCTCGTTATTTTACGTCATATTAATAAGGGAAAATTACACTGACCACCCCTGAGGTTTGACTGATTTACGAAAAACCCCCTACTTTTTCAAAAATTACCAAAAACCTCCCAAGGGTTCAAAAATATTACAAACTTATTCGAATTTCCGAAAATGCCCCTTCTCCTTTTTTGGGTGATTTACAATGACCACCCTGAGATTAGGCTAATTTACGAGAAACCCCATGTGGTTTCAAAAATTACCAAAAATCCCCTGAGTTTATACTAATATTACAACTAGCACCTACTTAGGTTGACTTATCAACAATATTAATTCTTTTTTTTTCCTCTGTAATATTGTTATCATAAAATTTTCATTTAATAGATTTGAAAAAAAAATGTGATTACTTATTCAAATAAATATTCCGAATTTAATGTTATGAATTTATACTTAATATACGTAATATGTGCTAAATTTATATTTGAGAAAAATATAATTATATGCATCGTATATATCCATTATGTGAAATGAGAAATATAAACATTGATTGAAATAAAAAATTGAAATTAAATAATGCACTTGAAAACTTTATTTAACTTGAGGACTCTAACTCATTTCTCTTAAAATTTACTCCGTATTAGCAATAATATAACATACTTGATGTGTTGATAGATACCTTTAATGCATTAAATTCAGAATATTTATTTGAATAAATAATCACATTTTTTTTCAAATCTATTACATGAAAATTTTATGATAACAATATTACAGAGGGGAAAAAAAGATTTAATATTGTTAATAAGTCAGCCTAAGTAGGTGCTAGTTGTAATATTGGTATAACTTCGGGGGGTTTTTGCTAATTTTTGAAACCAGAGGGGGTTTCTTGTAAATTAACTCAATCTCATGGTGGTCAGTGTAAATCACCCAAAAAAAAGAAAGGGGTATTTTTGGAAATTCGAATAAGTTTGTAATATTTTTGAAACCTTAGGGGGTTTTTGGTAATTTTTGAAAAAGTAGGAGGTTTTTCGTAAATTAGCCAAATCTCAGGGGTAGTCAATGTAATTAGCCCTATTAATAATAAATGTGACTTGTAAATTTAAATCATTGTATTGTATATATAATTCTTTTATTTTTAAAATTTTTTTCTATACATATTAAACTTTAAAATGTGCGGAACGTCATCCACCATTCCGCGATATTGCAACGGAACTGGAATGGTGGCCTCCGTTCCGTTCCCACGACCGTTACGGCCAACCATGTATCAATTAATAAGTAATATTACCTCCACCCCGGAACGTAAACTGACTGCAAAACCTGGAGGGTGAGCTCCGCTTGTTCTCTCTGGAGCTGGAAGATCCTTTTACCCTCTTCAACCTTACACCCAAATGCCGTCCGCGATATAACTTGCCACGTTAAATCCTCTACATAAGGCTGCACATCTATCTCCATTAATGCCCTCTCCTCCTCCAGTATTCCCATCTTTTGTTCCCAGATTTCTATCATTTCAATGCAACTTGTGTGCATAGCTGGTATCATATGCTGAACAAATTAACAAAGCTTTTAGTTAATTATAATTTATAACAACTAATGAATTAATTAAATGTACTTTGTTATTCATTTTTGGTAAAATAATATTTGATTCTTGCCTTTAGCTTGTCAACGTAGAAAGCCGGGTTAATGATTTTTCGATGCTTAGTCCATTTGTCGTCCTCGTAACCTCCTAAACCAGTGACGAGGTACTTGGCAAGTGGGTTTGGTGTTGGCTTTTTGAAGAGATGATTGTTGTTCAATATTTCTTTTATTAGCTCTGGCTCCATTATCAGGACTCTTGCTGCTGGCCCAATCCATATGAAACAAGCTTTTCCTGTGTGCACGCTTTAATTACGTATTTAGCTTGTCATTAATTATATTAACTTTTAACTATTAACTTAACATGCATGGGCATGGCAACGAAGAAGAGTTATATAAATATATTCGGACTTTCAATTTGATTTGCACTGGAAAATCGTCTAAAACATGTATAGAGTGCAAATTCCTTAATATTGTACTCATTGAGTTCAAGGGCCCAACACGTTTTTAGTGAAAACGGATAATATATACATGTGATTAGACAACTATACTTACCTAAATTCAGCGTTGTACTCCACAATGGGCATATTTTTAAAAGCTTCAATTTTGAATATATATATATATATGTATGTATATATATAGAATAGTTTTTCTAATGAATCTCTAGTACAAAAAATTAAACAAAACAAACAGAAAAATGGAAAAAAAGAAAGAACAATAAAATGCCACCACAAAATAGACCCTTGACTATTTGCTTCCATGGGAAATTCTAGCCCAGATCGGCTGGGCCGAACCAGTGTTAATCATATAGCGAGTGTTTTATACTTGCCCTATGAATGATCGATAATTTAGGGAGAGTAACCAATCACTTAAAAAGTACAATACACTTGTCATATGATTTGTTAGGTTCGGCCAACCACTTCCATATATATAACTTTGAATTAAAACAGAACTAATAATTCAGAGTCGGGGGTGAAGCACTTACGATGCTGCAACCCATGATACTAATGAAAAATAGAACTCATTTATTGAATTGGTCAAGGTGCTTTTAACTTTATTATGTTTAATATTATGAAGGTACTAGTATTTGATTGCGTATTTTAATTTAAGATTAACTTGGTTTGGCTAGGAAAAAAATGTATTTTGAGTTTGTATGGGTGCTCCGAAGCACGAGAAAGGTTAGCTGACAGATAAATTAAATAATTACAGGCCCAGGTATTGTCCACACGAGATTCTTTATTTCAAACCGTGTTTTATCTCCTATTCCAATTTATGGATATATGTTAAGTGTAAAGATTTCAAGCCAAGTGTATAATTAAAAAAGTAATTTTATACACATGTTATGAATGTGAATTATGAAATAGGAGATGAAATGCTATTTTAGAATAAAGGATCCTATTAAGGTGTTGTTGCCATGGGCTTATTATTTGTCCTCCTAAGTTAGCCCTAATTTTACTTTATTTTTTCTAGCGACAAGTAATTGGGTTATTTCGCAATTGGGAATAACTTTAACCCTAGCAACTAATCTATCACCTTAATATGTGATATCTGTATTTGATGTCATATCAATATATGCTATCAAAAACTAGAAATAAAATTCTCAGCACTCGTCCATATAAAGAGCCAAACTGGGCCTCATTTTGGAGACTAGTGCTTTCATTGAGCCACAAAGTATTGGTTTTCGAGGTTCTTTTATAAACACAATTAATGACCTAGCTATAGGGGCATAATTATGTCGGAACAAGGTTTAAATCAGCTTATAAGCCCCAAACCTAGTAATTAAGATATCATTTTATCCAAGTTTCAAAGGAATCAAATTCCGCCAACAGTATTGGAAATTGGAATGTAATGTTTGGTATATTAGTTGATATATTGGCTTTAATCTTTGAGGACAAAAGTGTTTTGAATATGGCAAAGTTTCCTTTCTTATGTTCATGGAGACAAGAATGTAATGGTGTGGGACAAGGGATTTTAAAAAAGTAATTGTAAAATAGTGAAGCTTGTCACAAAAAATAGTACGACAAATACTGAAATACGTTTTTGCTCGATCGCGACAGGGGTCACTAAGTTAAAAAAATACGCACCGTACTTTTTGATGACACGGTGGTGCAGTGGGAGGAGTCGGGGAATAATATCGTCGGAAAGTTTGATGGGCTTCGATTTGGCCTCCTTAATCATGGCCGCCATTTCCTTGGCGTCCCCATGAAGAAGCCTGTAAGGGTTCCCATTGAACCCTTGTGCCCTAAGACATTTCTCTATCTTTTTAGGCCTAATCCACACCCAATTCACTATTCTCCAACCCCATATCATTGATAAAATCAACACAAACAAAATTGAAAACAAGCTAAAATTACTCATCACCATCATCGTCATGTGGGAGTTGGTTTTCCTGAAATTGTGAAACTAAAGATATCTAGACATCGTAACCATGAATTTATAATAATGGGATTTTTTTGGGGCATTTTCTTAGCTTGGTCCAACTGGAATCCCATTGGCTTAATTATGGACCACTTGAGCTGCAATTAAAATTGGCTTAATTAACTCAAATAGCATACGCCATTGAGGGGCTAGTGCTACTAGCTATTGAATTAGTAAGTATGATGTGTGTGTGTGTGTGTGTGTGTGTTATTGAAAGGGTTTGATTCATTAAGTTATTCAGAGATTGAGATGTAGATGCTTAGAAAACACTAGATACTTAATCAGGTAGATGGTGACAAGCGTGTTTATTCGATAGTCATAACAAGCGTGTTTATTCAATTGTTAAGAGGGGTAGGCTCCCACGTAAGATCTTAACAAAGTCAATAGAATCGATCAATAACAAACTACTTCTGCTATTGACGAAAGAAATTTGAATGCATAGTGGTCTATATATCATTTTCAAATTAGTAAACAAATAAATCAAGCGTACTAACTACTGTAAAACTGTAAAAGAAATAATCAAAAGTCTTAGTTCATTAATAAGATATATGATCTTACTGCTTTTGTCATACTCGATCAATCTACTTTTAAAAGAAGAATAGGAAAGGGAAAAATAAAATAAAAAAGGTAACAAAATCCATGAAAATAATTCTCAACCTAAAAAAAGCATTCCACTATTTCTTCATACCAAAAAATACAAAAGTTAATTTTTTTTGACTGAATTATCCTCATATTTTTAGATTAGTAAACTTAAGAAATTGATTTTTTGTTAGAAACTTTTTTTCTTATAGGTCTTTCAATCGATTAGTATCAATGATAACTTTAATAAACTAAATTCTCTAACACAAGATATATATTTTTATTTTTAATATATATAAGTCATGAAAAAGTATTTCTCAAAATTTTGAAATATAAATTATAATTGAGATAATTTTATTTTTTTGAGAATTAAATGAACTAAATAATAAGTTAATTTTCCATTTATTAAGTTTGATAAAAAGGTATTAATGTGTAGGCATTAAAATTGATTCATAATTAAATAAAAAGAATAATGTAAATTTAAAGGTAATTTTGTCTAACAATAAGGCTAAAGTTTAATAATAGGGTTTTGGAGTGAAAATATGGTTGAATAGATTTTCTAAATTGAATTTTTTTTTATAGGTTATTTCAGATATAAAAATTACTTTTAAGGGGTTTTCATTAAATTCCACTAGCGTTTTCACTCTTCTTGATTATCACTCATCAAACCACTTGATGCTGTGAAAAAGCATCCTTTTTGCAATCAGATCTGGGATTGATTTAATTTCCCTCATTTCTCCAACTAGATATGATCGAAGGATCAAGATCAACTTTACTCCATATGAAATTTGATTGCTTGTCCGAGAAAAATAATCACAAACAAAACAAATGAGTTCAATAATTCGGAATTTAACGCGCCAACTATAAATAACTAAAATTACAGATACCTCCCTTGTAAGTCATTTCCACATCGCAAGTATCCGCTTCTATCTATTATTCCACATATTAAATTTTAGTACGTCCACTTTTTGAACTATTATTGCGTGTATAGATGATATTATTTATGTTTCTAAATAAAATTTTAGTTTTGACTAAATTTCATAATTAAAAGGGAGTATTTGTCATAAGGATGGAAATTCTTTTACCCGTATAACCCCACACATAAAATATATTAATGTCTCGGATACACTCGATACTTGTGTAAATTAAATAAAAATGAAATATAATCTAATTTATCAAATGGTTAAATTTTAATAGTATAAAATTACATTTTTTGTTAAAATCTATGCAAATATATATCTTTCTTAACTATTTTGTTATTTATACTATATTTTTAAGTATTTATAATTTTAAATCTAAAGAACTCAAAGGGAAAGAAAAATTAATATTAATTACAAACCTAAAATACAAATAAACTCATAAGCTAATTAATTTTAGCACAACAACATCAATTCAATGACGGAAAATATCCCCCGCATTATATATGTGAATGGAACGTGGGAAAATTTCATGATATTCAATTGGGTAATACAATGAGGTTTTAAAGTAATATTCAATTTGTATTTTTAGTCATTGTATTTGACTATAATAATGTTAAAAAGTGTCAAAAAGTGAAATTGTGGCAGTGTCTAACTCAATTCAATGGCCAAAACTAGGGTTGTAAATGAGTTGAGCTTTTAAAAATTTTTAATCTTAGGCTTAAGTTCAAGCTCATCTCAAAAATTTGAGCCCAAGCTCAAGTTCAAATTAAACTCCTTGAGCTTTTAAATTGTTGTTCAAACTCAAGCTTATCGCAAAAATTTCAAACTCAAGTTCGACTCATTTATAGTCAATATCGAGCTCAAGCTCTAAGTGGAACTCACTTCTAGTAGAACTTGTCGTAACTGTTGAATTAATATAAATTTTGATATTTGATATGCATATACTATAAATTAAATTATTATAACAAGTATTTTAGACATCTATACTAATACTTTATATAATTTTCATACTTGTACTACTAATTTTCATACTTGTACTAGTATAAATTATATTATTCGTAATATATTTTAAAATAAAAAATAAAAGTAAAAGATTGTGAATTGACTCGTGAACTCTTAAACATTTATTTTTAGGCTCAAGCTCGAAAATATCCAGTTCAAGTCAAGCCTAGCTCGAACCAATTCATTGAGTTCTTTAGCCGATTCATTCATCCTGCACCCCTAACCTAAACACCGATTTGGTATTAATAAACAAGTCACACACACGAACAAAAAAAAAAAAAAAGAGAGATTGGATTCAAATTTTTGTCAAGATGAGATGAACTCCACACTGAGGTTGAAGCGAGACGACATTCGAAGGTGCGTGAGTGTAAGATGGAGAGAGCTCGAAAGAGAATCGTCTGAGGATCATAGCTATTGCCATTTTGGCCTCCATTAAGGCAAAATTGTTGCCAATGCATATTCTAGGACCGCAGCTGAATGGGAAGAAACAGAGCCGATTGTTGGTGGCTTTAGCAATCCCTTGGGAAAACCTGTCGGGTTTGAATTCCTTGGCGTCGTCACCCCAGAGCTGCTCGTCGCGATGCATTAGGAGGACGGGCAGTAAGAGATGCAGGCCGGCGGGTAGGGTCTTGTCCCCGAGTTTTGTTTCTTTGTAGATTATGCGATTGAATATTATTGCTGGAGGGTACAGTCTCAGAACCTCGTATAGAATCATTGTTACCTGCATTCGTATATAGACATGACATTTGTATTTGTCTTTTCGAGTAGTGTATTGGTACTGGAATCCAAAGTTCTATTTTTGAAGTTTTTGTTTCAAATTATTAAAAAGTATAACACCATATACATCCGATATACGTAGTAAATTTGTGTAATAGGGGACCAGCCAAAGAGACAGTTCGACCATAGGGCCATAAGGGATGGACGAAGCATATTAATATCGAGGTTGTGGAATTTTGGTTTAACAGGTAATTAATTAATTGTGGCTCTCATTTTATCATGATAATCTTGATTTAAGTTATTTTGGGCATTGTGTATTCAATTAAGTACACGCATATTTCTAAAAGGATACCTATCTAGCAATATTTCACGGACTGATTTTCAAAAACACGTGAGTGAAATTAATTTCATATATATAAATACGTCCAAACGGTTATATATATATATATATATATATACATGCTTCTGTGTGTTAAAGATTTTCAATCTTTGTTTTTTAAATATGAATTATGTATCTTTATAAATGTGTTCTGATTAAAAGAGATAGACACCTCCAAAACTCATCTAGTTGTTAGGTTGTTATGTATTTTGTGTCCAACATTAATTTTCGACTGCAAATATATATATATATATATATATATATATATACATATTAATAACATTTTAACGTGTACATGCGTGCCCATATCATAATAATATTCTTGCCCTACAACTCTACTATCTTATTTAATTGCGCTGCATTTCTTAATTTGAAAGTATTTTACCAATTTTCACAAATATCAAGTGTTTATATAACAAAGTAGTTAATCATACTTACGATTTTGAGACGACTGAAGACATCAAAATCCGGTACTTGATCGTCTCCAAAAACCCGCAAAACCTCTTGTCTAGCACGTTTTTGCCAGGTCTGGTGAGTGCTCAACAGAACCATCGTCCAAGCCAGCAAATTGGATGTGGAATCTTGTCCAGAAAAGTAGAATGTCTTGCATTCTTCGATCACCTCATCGATGCTCATTCCAGATATGCTTCCTTTTTCTTCAATTTCCTTTTTATTGGATTGTAATAAGATGCCTAATAAGTCATCATCATCTCTATAATGCCCCATTGATTCCATGGACCCTTCTCTCTGATTGATGATACCACGAAAAAGGGTGCACAGCTCACTGTTGATCTGCTTCAGCCTCCTGTTTCTCTTTGTTGGAATATACCTGTATGACGTAGTATTTTTCGGATACAATTCAATACCTCTTTAGTTATTTATGTTATAAATTAATAACAATACCATAGTCATTCTGATAAATTATCTAAGTGAATTTCATCGAGAAACTCATAAATTCATTGTCGGTTACAATTTTCAGTTTCACCTTAAGTGCTCAACCAAAAAAAAAAAAAAAAGAACCCTAACAGACCCTCTCAGCCTTGTAGAGAGAGAGAGAGAGAGATGCAATAATAATTACCTCCATCCTGGAATGTAAACTGACTGCAAAACCTGACGAGTGAGCTCTGCTTGCTCTCTCTGCAGCTCGAAAATCCTTTTTCCCACTTCAACCCTACACCCAAACGCCGCTTTTGATATGACTTTCCATGTTAAATCCTCAAAATACGGCTTCACATCTATCTCTATAGCCCTCTTCTCCTCCATTAATCCCAACTTCTCCCACTTTTTTATCATTTCAACGCAACTTGTGTGCATAGCTGGTACCTTATGCTGAACAGATCATACAACTTTCAGAACTCATTAATTAATTCTTGTTGTTAACATAATTAAATTGAATAGAATTGTTTAATTGTTACTAATTAATTACCTTGAGCTTGTCAACGTAGAAAGCTGGATTAATGATTTTCCTGTGCTTAGCCCACTTGTTATCTTCATAGCCAGCTAAACCAGTGACGAGATATTTGGCAAGTGGATTCGGGGTTGGCTTTTTGAAGAGGTGATTGTTGTTCAAGATTTCTTTTATCAGCTCAGGCTCCATTATCAGAACTCTTGCTACTGGGCCAATCCATATGAAACAAGCTTTACCTGAGTCAGTAATTAAATTTTAATTAACCTAGTTATGACAATTTAATTTGCGTGGCCGCAGGGAAAATGGCAGGATTTCATTATTGGTTTACAATTTTTGTGAGGACATGGGAATAAAATTTATACTAAAATGTCTATAAGATATATATATAAAATTGTTACATCATTTAATTTGAACAGGCTAATGAATGGACGGAGATAGGATTTTTTTTCTGGCATAATTGCTTTTTTTGTCCTCTACATTTAAGATGTTTTCGATTTTGCTCTCTGCGTTTCAATTTCGTCAATTTTTCCCTCTCCTTTTATAAAGTTTTTCAATTTTGTCATATTCGATTATCAATGTTTCGTTGTCGTCTGATTTTGGACATAACTTCTCGCCGGTAATGACATGGCGATTTTCTAGCCATTTATGGTGATGACCGGAAAATCGCAATTTGCGGCCAGAAAATCGCCACGTCATCACCGACGAGAGTTATGTCCAAAATCGGATAACAATCAAAATATTGATAATCGGATATGACAAAATTGAAAAATCAAAAATAAGCTAAACCTAGATAACATAAATTGCAATTATCCCCTTTTTTTACGGCGAAGTTAAATTTCTATAAAATAATAAATGCATACCCATAATTTATGAGCAAACAAGTCTATTCTTTTTTTTCAAAAAAAAATATATAAATTTTATAGGGGGAGGGGGAGGGACACCGGACAACCCCTGCGAAAAAACAGTATGCATTTGAGTTTCTACAAGTGTTTTGAAGCACGAGAAAGGACACCAGTGTGAGTAAAAAATTATAGTCCGTGGTGTTGTGGCAGTGAGCTTATTATTTGTCCTCATACGTTAAACCTAATCCTACCAATTAACTTAATTTTTCTAGTTACTAGCTAGGTTATTTCATGAGGAAGTGAGAAAAAATTCAAGAGGGAACACGAATAAGTAACCTTAGACGACGTTATTTATTTATATCTTTATTTGATGTAATGGCCAATAGTATATATCAAAATTATTTGACCTAATCATTAAAATAAAAAAACAAGTAAACCTACTTCGGCGCTGTTTCACACAGAATACGTAGCTAGCTCTCATTTCGGAGACTAGCCAGTGCTTTCTTGAGCGAAGAAATATTGGTTTTCGAGCTTTGTCTCATAAACATTATTAATGTTCCAATTCTTGGGTAACAATCACAAGCCTCAAGTTAGCTCGAAATCAATACATCATTTAGCTAGGCTCACTACAAGAACATATAATAGTGGTAGTAAAAGTTTTGATTATACTATTAAAATCATCACACAAATATAAATATCATAATAGCATTGATTTTCTCACTAATGATATTTATTAAATGACAATAGTTTTCCTTTTACCACTAAATAGTCTAAAGTTGACGAGGTTTGGTATTTTAATTTGTTGTTATTTACAATTAGTAATTGTAGAAATATTAGAAGTTTAGGTCTAATTGAATATCAAAAGCAAGCTCATAAGGTGAAAATTGTCCAAGTTTTTATTAAGCAAACCACATTTTGATAATTAGTCGATATGGGATAATTAACACATCTCTTCACACCCAAGCCCGAATATAGTAAGAAATAATTTGGAGTGCGATAGTATAGTGGGAGGTCCAATAATAACGTATGACCTAACCTACACTAATACCATATAAAAATATTAAAAACTTGGACCTAATTCAATCCAAAAACTAACGCATGAGATAATGATTGTCTGAACCTTTATTAAGCAATCTACATCTTGATAATTAGTAGAAGCAAAATAGTTAACTGTAACACTCCTATATAAACAATGAAGTGATAAAACAAATTGTCCCTATGATTTAAATAACAAGTTTTTTCTTACCACTGAATTATTACTATTAGGGGTGTCACTGATTGTTTATGATGACAATTTATGAAAATTATTCTTAAGACAAATAAATCTTTTATTATCTAATTAACTAATATACTTGACAACAATTTTTATATTATCATTTACTATATTATCATTAAATTTTTTCCTCATACATCAAGCTCCTCATCCATGAGAAACAAGTTGCCAAAAAATATATTCCACATCGTACATGTATTAACTAGCAGCACATTTTGTAGCAACTTGCTATAGTCAGTATCAGATCAATGATTGCTTGTCGCAAATAGAAAAACAAATGCAAGTACATTCTTGCACCAGGGTAACAAGGCTACTAGTGAGTAAAAAATGATAAATTAGCTATTTGGCCCAAGAAAGTCACGTACCGTACTTTTTGATGACATGGTGGTGCACCGGGAGGACTCGGGGCAAAATGTCGTCGGAAAGTTTGATAGGCTTTGATTTGGCTTCCTCAATCATGGCCGCCATGTCCTTGGCGTCCCCATGAAGAAGCCTATAAGGGTTTCCATTGAACCCTTGTGCCCTAAGACATTTCTCTATCTTTTTAGGCCTAATCCACACCCAATTCACTATTCTCCAACCCCATATCATTGATAAAATCAGCACAGACAAGATTGAAAACAAGCTAAAATTACTCATCACCATCATCTTAGGGGTGGGGGGTTTTTTTTGTGTGTGTGTGGGGTGGGGGGGGGGGGGGGGTTGATTATCTTGTAACTGTGAAATCAACGAGGTATCCAAAACATGAATTTATAATAGTGGAAGGAGCATATTGTAGGGTTGCCTTTTAAACAAGCGCTAAGGTTCTTATTAGTAGCTAATCACCAATCATATGTGTTTAATTTGGTCCAATCTTGAGCATATGCGAATCTCTTTAGCTTAATTAATCATGGACCACCTGAGCTGTAAAAATGGCTTAATCAAATAGGGTTCTTATGCTACTTGCTAGCAAGCAACAAGTAGGAATATGGTTTTGAGTGAGTTACACAATGGAAATATTTGATGCACTTCTATACGGCTTTATTGCAATTTTAGGACAGTTAAGATACCACTTTTCGATTTGAGGACACTTTTTATTCGGGGTGGCAAATGTGGGACACTAAATTTGAAAAATTTTGCAATCTTAGGACTCCGGCGACTTTTCCGGCTAATTTCGCCGGAAAAAGACGCGTGGCGCCTACGTGGCACACACGTGGCTTATATTGGAATGAGTTGGTGTCTAATTGGCCAACTATAATGCCACGTCAAATTCCATATCAACATTGAGTCATAATTTTGGAAGAAAATATATATTAAAAATATGAAATTTATAGTACTTATAATATTTATATACATAAATATAAAAATTAAATATAATTACGAATGTAATTTTATAAATAATAACTTTACAATTTTTTTTTGAAATGATAATTATACAATATATATATATGAATATTTAAAAAAAAAATCTACCAAACCCCACCCCCCCTCCAACCCGCCCAATCCCCCCCCCCCTCCCCAAACCCTAGCTAACTTTGTCACCCCCACACTCAGCCCCCCCGCCGCCGCCGCCTCACCCAGTCCCCCCGTCGCCGCCGCCAACTCCACCATCTCCTCTTCCTTAGATTTGAAATCGCGGCCGCCGCCACCTCCCCTCCCCCTCCCCCTCCCTCAGCCCCCAAGATGCCTGTAGCCACTTCTCCCTCCCTCAGCCCCTAAGACGCCCACAGCCACTTCCCCCTCCCTAAGCCCCCAAGTCGCTCGCCGCCTCCTCCACCAAGTTGCCGTCACCCGCCACCACCTCCCCTCACTCAAACCCGAAGTCGTCAGCCGTCGTCTCCTCCCCTAAGTTACCGCCACCTCCACCTCTCCTTCCCTCAAGCCTCCAAGTGGCCTCATCGCAGTTGCCCCCTCAACCCACAAGCCGCCAGCCCACACCTTTTTCGATCTCAAAATGCACACACGGATGAGAGAGATGAGAGAGCGGACGGTGGTGGACCGCGACGTGGCGATGATTGAGGGGGAGTGGGCGGGCTGAGGGAAGGGGGAGGTGGTGGTGGCGCTAGGGTCTGAAGGAGGGAGGTAGGTTGGCGGGTCTGAGGGAAGGGGAGGTGTGGTGGCGAAGGTGGTGGCGACTGGACTGGAGGGGAGTGTGGCAGGCAGCGGCGGGGCGACATGGGGCTTGAGTGAGGCGGCGGATCTGAGGGAGGGAGATGTGGGGTGGCGGGGCTAGGGTTTGGGTTGTTGGGGAAGATGAAAGGGGGTAGGGTGGGTGGGGGGGGTTTGGTATAATTATTTGTTTTTATATATTTATATTTCCATCCAAAATACCAACACAAAATGATGTGTTATCCTACATGGCAACCAACAAAACCACCTTCATGCCACGTCAGATATTCAAAACATATGTGTGTGCCACGTAGGCGCCACGCGTCTTTTTCCGGCGAAATTAGCTGGAAAAGTCGCCGGAGTCCTAAGATTGCAAAATTTTTCAAATTTAGTGTCCCACATTTGCCACCCCGAATAAAAAGTGTCCTCAAATCGAAAAGTGGTATCTTAACTGTCCTAAAATTGCAATAAAGCCCTTCTATACGAAGAGTTGAAGTAAGTGTCTAGGGTATATGTCAAGGTATCAAGTAACCTATTCTTTTTTTTTTGGCCCTATTGCATCTATGTATTCCATTGGTTGAATGCGCGATACATACTCATCTTGTACTGTGCATTATACATATGTTATGCATCTAAATAATGGAATACGAAAAATGAAACAGAAGATTTAGTGTCTCTAAACGTTCTCTCATGTGCACATAGATTTTTCTTGCTAAGCCTTAGATGTGAAACTCTTTTTTACAGAAAAGTATGATGGTGAAGTTTAAATACAAGAAATCTTGTTTGGTATATATAGATCTAATACCATATTAAATAATTATCTCATTTAAAAATTTAAACTGTAAAAGAAAACTATGTCAAGTGTTTGATATCTGTAACATAGTTGTCTAGATTTAAATTGGTCAACATTGAGGTAGATATAAGGGAAATGCCATTCTTTGTCTCATATGTTAGATCTTCCTTAGTTTTGTCCTTGTTAAGTATGAATGTCACAGTATCACACATTGTATTCTAATATTTGTCAAATTTTTCCAATGTAAATCCTTCAGCTATTTCTTGTTAGATGGGTAATGAATTATTTCTCGTAATAATTACGTGCAATTCTCAGTCATTTATACAGCAAGCAAAATGGAAAATTCTAACCTGTATCGGGTTCAGTTAGATCAGGATTAATCACATGTCGAATGTTTCAAACTTACCATATAATTTGTATACAATTTAGAAAGAATGGTCAATCACATGAGAAATACATTAACACTTGCTACATGATTAATTGGATATGGCCAAATCAGGTTTGAGCAAAAAATTTCCAGCAAGACTTATAAGCTACACTAAAAAAAAATAATATTAGTTACAAATTAATGTATAAAAGTTGTCATTAATAAGTATATTAAGTGACTTATTTATATTTTGTTACTAATTAAGCTTCTTTAGTAACAATAATTTTTATATTATCACAATATCAATTAGTGATGATAAGAATTAATATTTGAACTGTTATCATTAACAATTAGTAGCACTCTTATTGTGATTATTATAACACCCAAAAGCATTTTTTATGAGGGGTATATTGAACCTAAAATCTTAAAAAGTCAATTGGCATCAATAACAAATTAAACTACGCACGCCACAATTAAAAGGCTGTAATTTTATTTCTTCAATTTGAAATTATGCATAGTGGTCCTTATATTCATGAAACATGGAAATTCCACGCACTTGTTCATCCACAAACAAGTAAAGAAATCAAAATTCGAGTTATTCGAGTTAAGTATATATATATATATATATATTAAGTGTATATATATATATATATCAACAATTTAGACCTTAACCACCATATAATTTGTCGTATCCCTGGCCAAAAATTAGGGTTCTAGCTCGTGAAGCCAAAAATTAGGGTACTAGCTCGTGAAGGTTTTACTAATATATATATATATATATATATATATACCTAGTTGACATAAATTGTACCAAACGTTACTTAAAAATTATCTAAGTTTTGACTTTTTTTTTAGTAGTTAAAAATAACCGTATGCACTTTCTTGAGTTTAATTAGTGCAGTAGATCTGCTTATATGATGCTTGATTAATTTGATAATCAATTGACTTTTATAGATATTTTCATCGAGTTAATTGCATGCGTCATGGTACAGGGTGTTCATTGTTAAGATCACTCTCACTGCATGCGTCTAGAACTTGGACAGACAGCGTTCTCTTGAGATACAGGATGAGTACAACATTCTTATGCACCCATCTCACGGAAAATTTCATACTACCCATTTGAAAATTAATCAATTAATATTTTTAATTGTTGGATTTGAATATAATAATTTTAAAAAAAAATGTTAAAAAAATTAAAATTATAATATCATCATACTTAATCCAACAGTTGAAGTATAACGAAGTTGGAAAGAAAAGTAATATTTTTTTCCTCTCTTTTTTATCTCAATTGTCCAACGATTCATGCATTGTGCATTGGTGACCATACTAAGAGGTAAAATTGTAGTATAACGAAAAATTCGAAATGCCTACCTAGTGCTCCATTCGCATGAATAGCATGTTCAGATCAATAATAACTATTCAAAACATTTTCTAATTAATCTTTCGCGTTTCACAATGCGGTGTTCTAATTAAAATGTTTTTCAGTCAGATATGCTTGAAATGCACCAACTGTAGCACAAGTACCCGACAGGAAAAAAAATACGGGAAAATGAAAACTAAATTGACACTTGAATTGAGAATGGTTGGAAATTGAAGGAAAAGACAAATTCACACACACACGTGTGTGTGTGTGTGTGCGTTTCGGAGAAAAATTAAGAATGTGAATGGTAGGTACGATAAAAGAGAGAAAATAATTGGACAGCATAATTTTGGCCGATGGCAAAATTAAATTTTATGATCTAGTTAATGATCATCGCCCCTTTTAAGTTAGTTAATTAATTAGCATCATAATATTCCTTGTTTGTGGTGAATGATGAAGTTGGATTATTGAATTACAAGTAGGTTTAGTCAATGCATTCGCTTGGGGCAGCATGTTAGGGCTACAAACAGCAGAACGGGGACCATGCTATGAATTTGGTATCGATCATATATGATATTCATAAATATTAATGTTAATTAATTATACATGTACGAACTATATATATTTTCTGAAATTAACGCCAATTTAATAATTTTGTTCTAATGTTTGAGAACATGAAACAAACATAATTATGCGTACCATCGATATGAGATAGTATATATTATATATCAGTGAGAGTATATTGTCCCTAGCATATAGCATAGGCGTAAAGCTAGTTGTTTAAACAATATGAGTCACATTTGAAACAATCATCTGGAAACATCAGGGAACAAAAAAAACTATTCGGATGATTTGCAATCTAAATCTCGAGGAATGAGTTAATCAAGAAAAGAAAAGGGAAAAAAAATATAGTTATTATCTGTGAAAATATCAAATTGCGGGGGATAAATTATACTAATAATGAGAATTACATATGTAAATGATGATGTTATGTATACTTCTTATCACATTTTGTGGTATTTTCACACATAATACACACACACACAAATTCTTTATATGATAATTTTTGGGTGATCTAAGCATCATAGGTCCCAATAGAGACAGACTGTTGTATATCGTTAAATTATAAACTCATATGTGAAATTTTTACACCTTATGACTGTGAGAATAAAGAATAGGAAAATTTATATTTTTCATACACTAAGTTGGCTGTTTTTTATTTTTGTACATTAAGTTGTTAGGAGGGCGGCACATTTAATACAATATGTTCAAAATAATGGCAATTTAGATACAAATTTCATTGAAGAAGTCCAGTTTCATCGGAATTGTAAAATTCGCCAGAATCACTTGAAAAATTAAGGTTTTTGAAAGAGAAAATTGAATTTTTAGTCCCATAAGTTGTCCCACTTTTAATTTTGGTCCCAATCTTTCAACATTCTGACATTACATCCCATAAGTCACTTTTTTTTTAATTTTAGTCCCAAAAGGGGGTTTCCGTTAATTCTTAACGGAAGCCGTTAGGTTAATTGCTATTTACCCCCTGTATTCATCAAAATGTACAAAAACACCCCCCATGATTATCAAAATGTGCAGAACTCCCCCAAAACTTTACTTTTCTTATTTTATATTAACTTTTACTTAAAATATATAGAAACATATATAAATAGCTAGATAATATAAGTATAATAATAAATAAAAATACAAAAAACAAATATATTTACAAAATTTCATTTATATACACAACAATTTAAATATAATAATATAACAAGATGTATTATACATATATTTTGTACTTTCTCTATATTTCATTTTATATATTAATAAATTTAATAGTTTGTTTATATCCAATTTTAAAAGAATAAAAACAAATAGAATTTCTTATTTCAAAATAAAGAAAAAATTAATTAGAAAAATAAAAAAAAGAAGAAAATCAAAACTAGGAAAAAAAAAGAGAAAAGAAAACTTATTCATCATCTTCCCTCATCCCACCACCATACTCCCATACCAATTCTCATTCGCCACACCATGTTGTCAATACCGCCATCACTGTTTGTTATATCTATATTTTTCACCAACAAATACTCGAATCTTTTTTCTTTCATTTTCCTCATTTTCACCAACATTTTTGTGTATAAATATAGATACATAGTTGTGTTCATTAAAAATAAATTCAAAATATAATATAAATATTTTCTTAATTTTTGTTTAAAAATTTAATATTCTTGCACTTATTTATGTATATAAATATATAATCATAGTAAATAAATATTATTTATAAATAATTATATTTGTATGTATGTTTGTTATTTTATATATAATTATATTCATAATTCATATATATGTGTGTGTGTGTTTGTGTATTAATTTTAAACAAAAGTTAGGATAAAATAAAAAAAAAGTAAATTTTTGGGGTGTTTTTGTACATTTTGATGAACATAAGGGGTAAATTGCAATTATCCTAACGTCAATTTTGCCATTTTCTGTTAAGAATTAACGGAAACCCCCTTTTGAGACTAAAATTAAAAAAAAAAGTAACTTATGGGATGCAATGTCAGAATATTGAAAGATTGGGATCAAAATTAAAAGTGGGACAACTTATGGGACTAAAAATCCAATTTTCTCTTTTTGAAATTTAGGTAGCACAATGGCTGACTTGCGTCAATTGAATGTGTGCCATGCTGCCATGCAAAACCATGAAAAAATTTATCCAATTTGTCATGTGTGGGGTTCAAACTTGAGCTAATAAAAAGCTCAAACAATTTAACCCTAACCCATTAACCACTAGGCTCCACCAATAATATTTTTCACATCTATAATATATTGCTTTGTAATTAATCTGACAAATCTTACAATTTTGAATTATAACCATTGCTAATTAACTTTTAGTTTGATAATTTTGCATACAATATATAAGTATTTATATTTATATTTACACCAATATATAAATAATTACTTATAAAATATCTTGGTAATTTTTTTTTTAAAAAAATATCCATAATTAATTTTTACTTATATAAGAAAATTAATTACAAATATAAATTAATGTTATGTTGCGCAGAAAAATTTAGATATATTATGTGGATATTTTTGTATTTTTGGATATATTTTGTGGGATAATTGTGTACTTAAAATTATTTATTTTATGTTAATATCTATGATTAATAAATTGGTTCACGCAAGGTTGTATTTGATCAATTGATCTGGTAGTTGAATAGAAAGTAGTTAAGTTCTTTGCTTTTATCAACCTAGGTCCAAACCCGTTCAACCCCTACACATGCAAATTGAATAGTTTTTCAATTTTTGTTGCATAGTGTCATGTCATACATTTAGCTAACGTCCAAATTCACAAGATTTTTTTTTTTTTTATTTTGGTACCACATCATAATCAAGTCATCTTTCCGACGAGATTATGATGCCTTGACAAAATTTGCATTCAAATTATTATTATTTTTTGACATCTTGTATTAAGTGTGCCACCTCCGACTTAGAGTACCAAAATCAAAAAGATGCCAATTTACTATATGAAAAGTGTAATTTTTCCTAATTTGGCGGATTGTATATATACATAGGTGTCTGTGTGTGATTAAATATGAGCAAGTGACACAAGTTGATTTCTATCTAAATATGTATTTAGGTGTATGTGTGTGAATTAGATATGAGCAAATGGCACAACACCAAATTGATTTGGTGCAGAGGAACATGCGGGGGCGAAGAAAAAAAAAAAAAAAAGAAGTGAAAAGAAGGAACGAACTGGGTGTATAGCTCGCATGGAAAGTATTCACCCAATTCACAATCCCACATCGGCCCAGCTTCACTTTAGCATGGCCTTTTTATACACACGGAGTCACACCTAGATTGCCGGGTCCGGTAGCGTGGGCCTGTAACCAAAGCTGGGGCTTTAGGTTGACGGAATACTAGCTGGCCGGCCGGAGGTGATCTCCTGAGCCCAACCTTGGGCCCTGAGGAGGAGGTCCAATATAGATTATTTCAGAAACTCAAGAATGCTAAA